>JAULKM010095582.1:0-11094 GCA_032355605.1 Rubia tinctorum
GGGACCGTATGGGTGTATGCATATGAGCCGCCGAGTCAACGTTACAATGACCGCACACTAGTCTTAGCTGGACTTTGAGTCAGAAGGGTTGTGGATAAAGATAGCGTAGTAGCAAACTAGGGTTAGCATATTTTGCAACCTTAGAGTCAACGATAAGGTACCTATCACTTTGACTCTGTAGGCCTAGGGAGAAGCATTCATATTGGGGGGCCCGGGACGTAATTACACGGGGGGAATTGGATATGCATAGTAGACAGGGCCATTGTTGCACTCCCTTATTACAGAGGCGGTGCCGGTGGAAGATTACAATAGCACCCTTACGTAACAGATAGGAGAAATGTTGACCATCGACCACACTACGTGGAATAAGCATTAGGATAGATTTGTATGTCTTGAACGTGATTTAGTCTAAGATCAAAACACTACCGGTCATGGTAAGCAAATATTCCCTAAGTGCTAGCATTATATAGTTTTACTCTCGTGCTTTTGCATACTTGTAGTTGTTAGATAACCCCCCCCCCCCCAAACCTGTTTTGCAAAATTAGCTATCCCTGACACGTGATCGGATTAACGACCTGATTGCAACTTTATATAGTTAACCGTTAAATTCCTAGCATCTCTGTGGACGACCCCGGTCTTGCCACTATCTACCCCATAGGTAGTTTAGTAATGGAGCAACATTATAAATTGTATCTTTGATTCCAAGCCCTTTCTGCAGTTTAATTGATGCCTAGTTAACGACCCCGCGGGGAGGCGGATCAGCAAGAAAACCAAGGCTTTCTAAACCCCTTGTGATGTAAACCAAACTAATCGTAGCAACCAACCATACAAAAGCTACTAATAAGTGTGCTAAATGCATTGTTTAACACATGCTTCTAGGTACAAATCAGTGCACACAAGGTGGAATTCAGACAAGTGCTTGTTGGCATCTTCCCCATTCATCTTGTGGAACGTTGGTAGATAATGTATCTTGGGGATTTGAGCTCACGAGTGACATTTTCCGGAAGTGGGGGGAAGAGATTATACAAAGAGGTTGGTTCTCTAGGCTGGGGGCCATGAGCTCCCTCAAGGTTCTATTGTGATATCTAATACTTCATAAATCAAAGAATTAGGCCATGAGCTCCCTTAAGGTCCTCGATCATGGGAGGTCTTCAAAATGATCATCTAAAACTTCATAAATCAAAGAATTATGACATAAAACATGTGCTATCATCATAACCCTCTAATTGATAAAATGTCAATTCAGTTCCTTTTAGCCTTCTAATCTATTACAATTTAGATTTCAAATGCACTAAAAATGGGTATAAATTGGGCACATTAACAATCATACTTTCAATGACTCGTGTATTTGATGGTGGATAGCGTTGTTTTGTTTGTGATGTATATAAAGCGGCACGTCGCGTTGGACATCAATTTTTAATCTCCATTTTTAATTTTTGATTATTTAGTAACCAACATGGATAAGACATTGCCAGGCCATCAATCACAAATAATATCGGATTAGCGATATTGATTTATGTTTCGTTTGGAATTACTGTGTCACTTCGAGCCATAACACCGACGTCAGTTATAAGGTTGGCGATCTAGGTTACAACGGAGAGAGCCTCATTATTTAACCGACATCGACCAAAAACAACTACGTCATTTAGTATTGTACATGACACATACAAACTCATCGATGTCGAGTACCTCTCATTCACATATCGGTTAAGACCGAGATCATACACATATACAACAACCATCGATCGACTATATCGACATCATTTAGTAATGTATAGTCCTCATTCAACGAATATGACGTCTATCGTTTGTATGTCGGTTGTAACCGATGTCGGGTATATGAAAACATCCATCGTATAAACTGGTGTCGACTTCATGTCGTTAAAGAAAAAGAACAACTGATATCTCCTTCATGTCGCCATGGCTATTGCATAGCTATATATATCACGACATGGAGCACATGTCGCTTAAATATTGCAAGACCGAAGTCACTCATAACCTATCTAACACTGCTCATACTAGGACCGAAGTTGACAACACATCCTTTGTCTATTGGTTTAACCGATGTCGGCTATTAGCTGCCGACGATAACAACCTCAATCCATCGACATCGGTCACCATTCAGAGCATGTTTCAGTAGTTTTTTACCTCGGTTAAAAATCGAGGTAGATATTATTTTTTACCTCTGTTCCGAACTAAGGTAAAAATATACTTTTTACTGTTGCTCTTTTTACCTCGGTTTTTCGCCCTTGAAAATTCGAGGTAAACAATTATGAATAATCGAGGTAAAAAAGTATTGTTTCTAATAATGGTGTGTCTTTATTTTGTTAATTCTATTCTCATTATTGGTAGACAAAACACCCTTTTGCTAACTTAGGCTTTGAAGAATCTTTCCCCAACATACCTAATGCTTTATCTTGCAAATTATCGATGCTCAAATCGATATTTATCCCCCATCAGTATTACTATGAACTAATTTCGTACAAAAAATTTTAAATGTGTAATAGAAATTTCTTATAGATTTACTCAAAGTATGACTAATAACTTTATAAACAAATAAATTGGACGGAGGGTGTGGTTTCAAACAAATTCAGCAGGCGGGTTGATAATTGTTGGGGATTGGAATTTATGTGTTAGTTGTTCACCGCTATCGACGCCGCACGTTACATATCATCATTTTTACCAAGAATTTCTCTTTTTCATCGTTGTCATTATTGGAGGTTTCAATTCCAAAAACTTGTAAGTTCAGAATCAAACTGCCTTCACTCTTTTTTTGTTCTCTCAAACAAAAAAATTCCAGGGGGAAATTACAAAATTGCAATAAAAGGAAACTGCAGATCAGGACCGATATAGCTTGAGTTAATTTTAATTTGCAATTTATTTTAATAATTTCTTACTTTGTTTTCAAGTTTCTTGCTAGCCGTGGCGGATTTAGAAAATGAATTCAGTAGGGGCACACTAATAATAGTTAATAGTATATTTGAAAATAAAATATATTGATGAAACTTAAATCTCAGTATAAATAATATAATTTTTTAATAATATTTTGATAAAGTGTAATAACTCTTTCTCTAATAGTTCAATTTCTTCTATTCATGCAACAGAACAATCATGGATTGAACCAGAAACATTTTATTCCATTGCGCATGATTAATACATTATTAAGCAGTATATAATGTAAATTCCTCTTTTCTATAATTATCTTGGAGATTATCTTGAAATAAATTAATTAAAACAAGGAAGGTGCAAACAGACTCTTAAAACAAGTAATCATGTGAGTATTTTATACAACTAATAAACTTTTTAAAAATTGCTGCCGAAAATTCATCTATATACTGAGAACTCATATACAATTAATTTTTTAGAATTAATTAAAAAATAGGACTACCAAACATTAAGAGTGGGTTCAGTGGGAGCACGTGCCCCAGTGCCCCCACCCTAGATCCGTAAGTGCTTGCTACTCGAGTTTCCAAAATCTCACGCTAAAAACATTTTATAGAATCATTCAAAGATGGTGAGAAAACGTCCAGTAACAATTATAATTGGTAGAATTGACATCCAATCGAAACACAAACAATAATTAATATATTGCAATGAGGGAAAATCTAAATTACATGTCTATCAGAGTGATCGTCTGTCCTATCACAAATTAGAAATCCAATAAAACTATAAAATCGTGCTTAGGGATATTAACTCGCTTCTAACGAAAACCATGATCACTTAGCAGAGAGGAACATATCATGCACTAAAATCACTACGCGTAACAGGGATATTGTACAACTATAACACCACTTGATTCAACCACGATCCGTGTTGTCTAAAATGTAAACATCTTTTAAAAAACACATATATGACATATCCAAATTAATGGAAATCCGAAGATAAAATCACAAACAAAATTACAATCACGTTATCTGTTTAAACAGATCATAGAATAGAACATCGAGATGAACAACTAAATCAAGTTATCATCATGAATACAACGATCTAATCAATTAGGTCGAAAAACAAAACTACTGTGTAGAGACAAATCTCACACTTATTTAATAACAGAAATAACAATTAAAATAAGAGTGGATTTCCTGACATATGGCATGTCCATAAACTTATGGACACGCCATTTATTTTTACCTTATACACTGCATTTGATAAATTACATACAAAATTTATTTTAAAAATTAAAAAATATTATATTATATATTTTTATATTTTCACATTAAAATACATATTATTATTTATTTTAACTTTTTGAATATAATATTTAAATTTTATTTAAAAATACAACATTTAAGGTAAAAATCACTGTATACTGTCAATAAACTAATGAAAATACCGTGATTTCTGAAGCTTTCTCTTCTTGAAATAAATTGGTATTGCTCATCTTCTCGTAATGGAAGCATGGCAAAAAGATGATTGAACAAAAGTGGGGATTGTTAGGAGAGAAGGGGGGTGGTTTGCCCATCGTCCTCTACTTAAACATTTCCACCCTAAGGATATGCTAGAATGGCAAAATTAGATCATCACATTAATTTTTGTACTTTTAAAAAATATATATATAAAAATACTTTATAACACGTACAGCATTTTTACGTATATTTATATTTTTCCAAGCAAAAGTATGTACCCAGAAGAAAACTATTTTTTACAAAACAATGTTTCTTTCAAATGTATAGAATATGATCAATTAAACCTGCTCAGCTATAGGGATTGTGCAACTATTTTTTGGTTGTACAAATGGAGATTTTATCAACAGATCATAATTAACTTCTGGCCAGTCATTCGCCATTCATGGATACCTCTTCCAACCTAAATACACCACTAATTAACAAATTGGATTCAATAACTTTAGAAAAAGTTGCCAATACAGCTAGAAAGAAGGAAAGAATCAACTAGAACCGGTAAGACTCCAAATTTCCAGTAAAATTCTTGAACTTTTCAATATCCCTTATCTCTGAGAATAAATCAGTTCTAGCCAAAGAAGTTGAAATATATGCCAAGCCACTTGAAAATCAAGCATTAAATTTCTATTACTACCTATAGTTGATAGGTTTATGTGTGTCGATTTAGGTGAATGAAATGAGTGGATGAAATTAAATTTAAAGAGGGAAAAGTAGATTGAGTGGATGAAATTAAATTTAAAGAGCTAAAAGTAGATTGAGTGGATGAAATTAAATTTAAAGAGCTAAAAGTAGATTGAGTGGATGAAATTAAAGGATTTTTTCTAAGAAAGCAAAGTGTATCAAATTCACAAAAACAATCAAAAAAAGTGTATCACATCCATTGAAACGGTAGGAATATATCTTTGCTTAAATGCATATATATATATATATAATGACCATTGACCTTTTACGAGTTGTATGCATTTAATTATAACGGAAAATAATGAAGATTAAGTATCCGTGGTAAACTTTCATTGGAAATAATTTCATTATTTTCCGTTATAAATACATATGTAAAAAGTAAGGAATATTATTGTAATTGAATTCATGATCTGGGTTACAATATAGTATAAATGTACAAGATACCTATACAAAATCATAAAAGGAAAAGGATTTTAGTCGATACAAAAGTGATATTCACATAATATTGTTATTCATTAGTACTTCTCCTTAAATTGGAGCATGTAGAACAATAATGCCCAACTTCTCAAGTAGTAACTGAAACTGGGTACGTCCAAGAGATTTCGTGAATAAATCTACTGGCTGATCAGAAGTGCGGATATGGTGAGTAACATTAGTACCGGACTGCACAAGATCACAAACAAAATGACAATCAATCTCAATGTGCTTCGTATGTTCATGAAACACAGGATTAGCCGAAATATGAAGAGCAGAATGACTATTGTAAAATAGGCGCATGGAGGTGCAGAATGCACAACACCTAAGTCCCGAAGCAAAGAGTTAGGCCATAATAACTCACAACAAGTCACTGTCATTGCACGATATTCTGCTTCAGCCAAAGAGCGAGAAACTGTAGGTTGCTTGTTGGTTTTCCATGAAACCGCAGAATCACCAATCATCACAAAATACACAGAATGAGAACGTCGTGTAATTGAGCAAGCAGCCCAGTCAAAATCACAAAAGCAGAAAACGGTCAAAACTACGTGAAGAGAGAATAAACCTTGACAATGATGATTCTTCAAGTACCGTAGAAACCGGAGAGCACCTTGCCAGTGAGGAACACAAGAAGACTGCATAAACTAAGCACGAGTGTGAAACGATAACTAAGCTCAGGACGTGTAATGGTAAGGTATATGAGATTATGAATGAGGCGCCAGTACTTCTCAGAATCATCATAAAGGGGTCCATCTACGTGCGCTAGATCATGTCGTTGCTCCATCGTAAAATCGGCCGATTTAGCAGCCAATAAAAAAGTGTTTGATAAAATGTCAAGGGCATATTTCCTTTGTGAAAAAACATCTCATCCGGTCTTCTAGCAATCTCTACACCAAAGAAATACTTAAGTGCACCAAGATCCTTCATGTGAAAATCAGAACTCAAGTATTTTTTGAATTTAGAGATTAGCAACGAAGAACTACTAGCAATCACCAAATCATCCACATACACAAGTACATTCAATGAAATCGGACAGCGAGAGTAAGTGAAAAGAGAGTAATCAGGCTTACTCTGAACAAAATCCAAATGCGGGAAGAGAATTTGCCACCTTGGCAAACCAGTTGCGAGGAGTTTGTTGCAAACCGTAAATAGATTTTTGAAGTCGATAAACAAGGTCGGGGCACATCATATCCGGGAGGAGTGCCCATGAAGACTTCTTCATGACAATCACCATGTAGAAAATATTATGGACGTCTATATGATGAAATTTCCAACCACAAATGACTGCAATAGACATAAATAAGCGAACGAAACTCATCTTTGCAACATGAGAAAATGTCTTATTAAAATCAGTTCCTTCAATTTGAGGACTGCCCAAAACAACCAGATGAACTTTGTGATGTTCAATGGAGCCCTTAGATTTGAACTTGGTACTATAAACCTATTTACACCCAATTGTAGTCTTATCTGAAGGAAGAGAAGCCATAGTCCAAGTTCAATTGTGTTTGAGAGCATTAATCTCATCAGCCATAGCATTTCGCCAATGAGCATGCTTCGATGGCTCAGAGTAAGTGGTAGGATCTACACTAGAAGTTACTGCACCGAAAAATCTAGAATGCATAATAGAAAATTTATTGCTATTTACGTAATCAGTTAAACGATATAGAGAACATCTGAGGATAGTGATGGCGCGGGAGTGAGAATAGCACTTGGAGAGGGGTTAGCAAAAGTAATGAAGCAGACATGTCATTCAGATAAGCAGGAGGTCGACGATCCCGAGTACTATGACGAACAAATAAATCAGGAGTAGTAGCAGGCTGACCAGGAGTAGCATTTGGCGACGGTGTAGCCGCGTCCTCTGACGATGACAGTGAACTAGGGACGAACACATGTGTCGGTGCTGAAGGAGGCTCGGACGCACCATGCATCGGAGGGTTTGTAGTGGCCAAAGTCGGCGGATCAAGAATAGCGGTGGCTCGATCCAGTGGAAAAGGCGATGCGGCAAGGAAAGGCAGTAGCGGTAAAGAGGCCGCGAAGGTAGGTTGGACGGTGACATTGGTGATTGGCAACGGGTTGGTGGCGTGGCGGGGAGGTACTGGCAAAGGCACGGGGTCATCAAACCATTCTGTAGACCGAGATTGTGCAGTCTGAACGGGAACAGATAGCGCAACATACAAAAATTGATCATTATAAAATTAACATTACGGCTATTAAAAATGTGCATGATTTCAAATCATTAAGGTGATAGCCTTTCTTGCCAGCAGGATAACCCAGAAATATACATCGTCGACTTCTGGGAGCAAACTTGTCTAGAAATCTGGGAATATGAAAGGCAAAGCACAAACAGCCAAAGACACGCAGCAACTTGTAATTTGGTGTGCGTCCATGGAGAAGCTCCAATGGCGTACAACCATTGAGTTATTTCGTCGGTGTTCGGTTGTAAAAAAAATATAGCAGTATGAATACATTCTCCCTAAAATTCAATCATCGGTTTTGCCTGAAAGCGCAAAGTCGATCCACATTTAACAAATGATTATGCTTGCACTCTACACGACCATTCTGTTGCGCTATGTCAACCATAGAAGTCTCAAACAAGATTCTGGATTCAGCAAACTAAGATCACAACGGAAGAAACTCTGTACCATTATAAAACACAGGCACGACGAACAGTGTGGCTGAACTGATTCTTGATCATAGCACAAAATTCTATAAATCTAAAAGATACATTTGTCTTAGCCACTAATAAATAAACTCAAACAGCTTGGAAATAATCATCAACAATAGCTAAAATAAAATAAAATGCACCACTAGAAGAAAGTGAACTATAAGGCACATAAACCTCACAATGTATCAATTCAAACAAATAACTAGCATATTTAGAACTCCAAGGAAAAGTATGTCTAATCTTCTTTGCTCTATAACACACAGTGCAAGGAACATAAGTATTATTCGTGCTAAAATTAATATTAGGAATAGAAGACAACACCGTAGAGAATGGATGTCCAAGACATTGATGCCATAAATCAAATGAAGATGCAGAAACTGAAGCAATTGTCGGAATTAACTAAGGGATATGAGGCTGAACGCGCGTATCCAGTAGAAGAAAACAATAACCCCCCTACCCCCGCCGCTGTTCACCCCACACCAATCACAGTACTCTTACTCATTTTCTGTGATATGCAATAATTTTCAGTAAATAAAACTAGACATTTTAAGGAAGACAACAATCTAGATCATGATAATAAATTGCATTGTAGTTTAGGTATATAAAGCATATAAGTATGAGTGATGTCTCCAAAGCATAAAGAACCATATTGTGTAGCAAATGACACAGATCCATCAGGCAGTAGAACATTAATGAAATCGGTAGCAGTAATAATGTCAATAAGAGAACCTTTGTCGCCAGTCATGTGATATGAGACTCTCGAATCAAGAATCCAGGGTAAAGTAGGCTTACCTGACCTATGGTCTGAAGGAGAATTTAACTGATTAAATAAATTCGTTGAATGGAAAACAGGTGCGGTTTGCCCAGTGCCAGTATACAATTGCAACTGTTTGACTAAAGTTGCAATAACATCGATGGCATTGAGATTTCGGAGTTTATTGGCCTCAGTTTCGGCGGTGATGCAAGCAGCTTCTACGGCATGACAGGCAGAGTCAAAATCAGAAGTCGACATTAGTGCAGGATCGGATCAGATTGGCAGCAGCAGCAGTGGCAGATTAGATCGGCGGCAGGGTTTGACGCGGCGGCTCATGGAGAACGATGGTGGCGACATGTAGCGGTGGAATGGCAGAGCGTGAGCGAAAATCGGAATTCGAACGACAACAGCAACTCGAAAAACAACGGCTGTGATCACGGTTCCACATCGGACGGTAATTGGCGGCGAGGACGGCGGTGCGAGAGTGACACACGTGGTCAGCGGATGGCGACAACTCGTGGAAAAAGGCGTCGGAAAATTTTAGGGTTTAACATTTCTGAGTTTTCACAATTTTAAGTTCTGATACCATGTAGAAAGAAAAGTAATAATGTTGATTGTAATCATGATTTGGATTACATTAAATAGAAATATAAGAAACTTATACATAATCATAAAAGTAAAATGATTCTAATAAGTAATACTCAGATAATGTTATTATTCTTTAATACCAAACAACTCATAAAAGGTTAATGGTCATTTTACAATAGAATTACTTGCAACTTGTTTTTTAATCCTTTTGAATTCAAGACCGATTTCTCGTGTGTTTTCCAATTTGTTTCTTTTCCACTAATGGTCATACTACTTGACTATGTTTGACTTTTGAACTTTCCTTCCTACAGTACAGGCCCATATCAAAGAATTTTCTTCATAAAATTCAAAATCATACTTTTTTGACAAAGTGTTCAAAGTTCATTTTCTTACGAATGAACGATATTCCAAGGCGTTTGAATCTGGCGAACCCAAATTGAAGCCACTGAAATCTGAATCTTTAGCAACCAAATTGAAGCCATTAAAATTGGGGATACTTGCTTGTAATTAGTAATTTAATTAAGTTCTGAAAGCATCTTGTATAGATAGCTATACTATAACGAGAGAGAAAAACCATTAAATCTAATGGCCCTGTATCCATGTTCGAAGCAGCTTAAAGTCTAAAACCTTTGGATTTTGGTCCAAATATTAAACTTTGGATTTGACCAAACCATTACAGAAAGAGAACCGACATTTGGAGATGGAGGAAAACAGTCTTCAAAACGCGTTTGATATACTTTTTTTATCTTTTCCTTTTGCGCTTTTCGGAACAATTAACCAGAATCGTTACTTTCTAGTTAAGGAAATTTGAAGGCAACCATTTAATGCTAATCCTGTTTATCTTGCCACGTGCTACAGTGTTTTACTAATTTTCAACGACTTTTCAAGTAAAAATAGACAGTTTTGTGGGCACCGTCTCATAGTGATGCCAAAAATTATTGTGCAATATTCTGAAGCTTAATTAGATATGGGGTTCTTAATATAATTTAAGAAAGTTTGAAAGAGGAAGGAGAGATCTGGGTGCAAATACCACTTTTTGAGCGGTGTTAGGCATAAATAATTAGAAAATTAATGATTTCGGATCATAAGAATCTCAAGGGTTAACAATCCGGGTCGAAAAATTCGCCAATCAATTTTTCCCTTATTTTCTCTCAATGTGCGGGTTTTTACTACCAAACTTGATTTTTATTTCCATTACTTGATTTTTTAACCAAACATTGTGATGTTTTTTCATAATCTTGTTTTTTTTACTAAACTCATGTGTTTTAAAGTTAAATCCCCCCCCCCCCAATCTTGTGTTTGCATGTTAATTTTTTTACACTTATACATGTTCACACTGATTAGTGACGTTTTATTATCTTAAATTTATAATTTATATTTTCATTTCGATGAAGTGTTAGTTTTCAGTGTATCATTTTAAAAATTGATATTGATGTTTTTTTTATTCGAATATTATATTTTTATTTAGTGTATCATTGATGTTTTAATCGCATGAAATGATTTTAAAATTTTTAGTACTGGTGTTTTTTTAG
>JAULKM010095593.1:0-11093 GCA_032355605.1 Rubia tinctorum
TGCAAAATGAAGGATTTAGATACGAAAACCAAAAACGGTCATCTAAACCCCTTATGATGTAAACCTACCTAAATATATAAATATTCTAACAAAAATATAACAAAAGAGATGTTAAATGCTTCGGAAAATACATGCATTTGACGTCTCATCACACGCGCAGTGCAGTTTTGCACGGCACGTCTTGGGAACCATTTCTTGTGGCACAGATGTTGGCACGGGACATGCCAGTTTTCACGCCCATACCATTTCTTTGACACTTTCGAACTTGGCCTATCTCTTCAATCTTTCTATCTTCTACCACATTTGACTCATGGCCTTCAGTCTTCTACTAATTATGCAATTGACCTCCAATAACCTACTCCGAAGTGTTTACGACAATCTACAAATTAACTCACGAAACAATGTCTAGGTGCTCGTAGGGATAAAACTCCATTAGGCTCACAATAGGCTACAAAATGAAGGATTTAGATAAGAAAACTAAAAATGGTCATCTAAACCCCTTATGATGTAAACCTGTCTAAACCTAGAAATGTACTCACAAAAAAATAACAAAAGAGATGTTAAATGCTTCAAGAAATACATGCATTTGACATCTCATCATTCCTTACAACATATTTTTAGTAAGTGTCGATGTTTTTATTTTACCAGTCTACTTCTAAAGCCACATGTGTGTTCCATTTACAAGTTGGCTAAAGGGAAACGTCTTTCTTATTGCTGAGAATAATAATTGTGCATCATGATTGTTGGACTTATTTTACTGTGATCTTTAGGGGCCCAATTTTGTTTTGCCTCATAATTGTTATCGTGATTATGTTATTTTTTTGTGATGATTGGTCTCGGTTTACTTGATTTTATGCTCTCCATAGAATGTCCGAGTTTGTTGATGTTTTATTTCAATTTGAACTTTTGGTCGGAAATCAGTTTAGTTGCACCATTAAAGTTAGGCAAAGTTATAGTGAGACAAAATTTGTTAATTACCGCCTTGGTAGTTAGGGATGTGCTTCGATCTTTCGATACCGTATTAATCCCCTTCATCTCACTTTCGATGCTAACACGTCCCCTGCTTAAAGGATCTGAGTCTTGCGAAGATAGAAATCGTTAGATACGAGAGTAAGGAAACTACATCCCGGGCTTTTCACTATGGACACCAACCCTAGGTCTAGAGAGGTAAATGAATTGGCATCTCGTGATAAATCTAGGGTTGGCACGACCCTAGTCGCTGCAAACTAGAATGCTTATCTATCGGGGTAAGGAAAGGGTTTCACCTCGTTAAGAATTAGTCTAGCGCTCCTAACATGCAATAACTCACACAACTAGTCAACTAGAGTTAGAGTCTAACGATCGGATCGGTACTTTCAAGGTAACATGAATGCACTCATCTCCACAGTACTCTTGAGCCTGCAATATCCTATAATAACAGTCCCAAGATAGCATTTTATCCTAGCATGATATTGTACTATGCATATAATTATGGATGCATCATAAAGCATGACATGGCATAAATCATACACGAATGGAAACTACAAATTATACACAAATATTCATAGGACATAAAATTGAGTAATCTAAAATCGCAAAAATCATAAATAAGTTATGAATACTTATATCACCCAAAGAAAATAAACTATACTACTACTATTAATCCATGACATTCATTGAGTTAAATGGCATGGATCTAAGAACTAAGTGGACGAAAAGAAGAAGAAAGCTAGAGAGAGAAAGTTCATCTCTTCCTTCCAACCTAACGCAATCTAAAAACTACATTATGTCTACTTATTAAACCATATGAGACTAGAGGCTCATTTTATAGGAGAAGATAAATGGGCCTTAAAAGCCCAAGTTGGAAACCCTAGTGCCAACCCTAATGCCAGCTCTAGTGCTAGCTATCACGAGTTGTGCTAGTTTACATGGCATGGCCCATGCAATCATGCACGAGGCGTCATCTGGGCACACTTATCTTCCTATTTTGAGCACATGGATCATGCCAAGTTGTGCGGCCATCGTATGGGTCCTCATTTCTTCCTTTTGAGCACATGGGGAGTGCAAAAATGCAAGTCCCGCCGTCTGGACTTGAATCTTCACATGTTCTCTGTGTATGGGTCGTGCAAGTTCGCACGACCTATCTAGGGCCCCTACTTGGCTGACACGGGGCAATGGCGCGAGTCGTGCCATATTACACGGCACGTGCCACTTCTTCCACATTTCATAAACTTGGCATTTTTGTTCAACTTGTATGTGCCACTACAAGTGAACCTCTAATCCGATTTGGGAGTTCTTGTAATCAATTTTATAGCGTTCGAGAAGAAAAATCCAACAGTGATAGCCTTGAAGGCTGATTTTTCTCTTATCATTTCTAGAACCCGATTCAAATCCCTGGGTAACAATTCATCCAATTCTTTATCTTCCTTGTGTGGCCCTTCTATCTTCTCCTACGTTTTGACTCATGGCCTTCGATCTTCTACCAATCTTGCAATTGTCTTTCACTAAGCTACTCTGAAGTGCTTACAAGCAATCTAAAATAAGCTCACAAAATAGAATCTAGATGCTCGTAAGGACAAGATTCCATTAGACTCATAATAGGTTACCAAATGAGAGATTTCGATAAGAAAACCTAAAATGGTCATCTAAACCCCTTATGATGTAAAACTACCTAAACCTAGAAATCTACCCACAAAATGATAATAAAAGAGATGTCAAATGCCTTAGAAAACACATGCATTTGATGTTTCATCAGCAAGAATCGCCATGTCCCTAAAATTGGGGTTTCCATGCTTTATGATTTGGATATGGGTCGTTTCATTTGGCATGATGCTTTTTCTACTGTTTCTTTTACCATTAATTTTTACCTACTCCAGTGTTGTCTGATCAGTCTCTTGTATTTCTTGTTTATGGCTTTCCACCTGATTATTCCAATCTTAATCTATTTGGTTGTTAAAATTTCCCATATATGCGCACATATACTGCTCATAAGCTAACGTCGTGCAGTATGCATTGTATTTTCTTGGAATATATAGCTCGCATTATAAGGGTTATCGCTGTTTTGATCAAGTATCTACAAGTAATATCTTAGTTTTCATACCCACTTTGATGAATCCTTCTTTCCTCATGTTCGTCTTGGAATTTATGCTGCTCTATCCGATATTGATTTTTCAGCTTTTCCGAAACCTGAATCCATAACTTCAAAAGTTATGAGCAGCCTACTCTGCCTACTGTTTCACATAAGATTGTGCTTGTTAGTGATTCTGATATGTTGGTTTTAGTTTAATGTTATGTCTCTACTTGTTCATCATTAAATCAGTCATCGGTCAGTCTGTTTTTGTCGCACACATTGCTGTTAGTCCCACTGGATGCGCCTTATTCTACTTTGGCTATGATTATGTCACCACCTATTTCACCAGTATTAGCTTTTTTACCACTTTCATCTCCACATTCCTTTCATGGTGGTATTTCATTCTCGTGTTCGTCACCTCAGTAGACTTCACATCACCATATGAAGACTTGTTCTAAGACAGGATTGCTCAAGCACAAAGACTACTCTGATTATGAAGTTTCTGGTCTTTTGAGTGCTTTGAAGCCTCGCAAATATCGTTTGATTGTTAAGGACCCCAATTGGGTTGCTGCTATGGCATCATAAATGACAGCTTCTTTGCACTCATCAGACTGGGGAGTTGGTTCTACACCCTTCTAATGTTAACATGATTGATTCTAAATGTGTCTTTCATTTAAAGTACCATGTTGATGGACGCGTTGATCGTGGTAAAGAATATTTTTTCACAAGTTTTTTCTCAACTTACCGGTTTGATTATGATCATAATCTTAGTCTAGTAGTTGTACAATCTTGTCTCTTTTCACTATTCGTAAGTGGTCTTTTCGTCGATTGGAAGTCAAAAAAGCTTTTCTTAATGGTTCCCTTGATTCACCCATTTATATGGAGAAGCCTAGTAGTTATAGAGATCCTATGTAACCTAATCATCTTTGTCGTTTGCGCAAGGTTATTTATAGTTGTGTTGACACTTCTTTATTTGTGTTTTCTAAGTGCTTTTCTCTATTGTATATGTTGGCTTATGTTGATGACTTCAACCTCACTAGCAATAATGATTTCCTTCTCTGGATATTTACCGTGCGCATGAGTCAAAAAAAATTTATCATTGATTTGGTCACTTTAGAATATTTGTTCGGTTTGGAGGTTGTTTCTATTTCGGATGGCTTATTTCTTAGTCAGGTGAGATATGCATGGGATATTGTTTATCGTGCAGGTTTGACGAATGCAATACCTATTTCCACTCCATATGTGGCGTACTCTCATTTTCTAAGCTCTACCAACAAGAAATTCTAAAAATTCCACAATTTAGCACTCTTTGGTTGGCGTTCTTCACTATTTGACGATTACACACCCCAATTTGTCTAACGATGGTATTATGGCTAAGTAGTGATGTGCCCTATTTATACATTTTTAGCACATATTTAACTCTAAATGAGAGGTAAATATAACTTATTTTTTAGCTTATTAGATAACTTTCTCTTAAAAGAGTTAGGAATGAATTATCCGTTTTATCTCCTAACTCTTCTGTTTGAATAGCTAAATATGCAAGTGAGTTTTAAAGTCTATTTCAATACATGATATGAGATGAATTAAAGTTCTTGGATAGAATGTTTAAATTCTCCTCCACGAGTATGATAAAAATGACAAATAGAACTTTCAAAATGGATCTACATTTCACCCGTACCAAAGCAATAAAAAAGCAGTGAAAACCATCTAGCAAAGACGCGAACCGCGTGTGCAAAGTGTACGGTCCGCGCCGGCTAAGATGAATATCAAAAACATGTCTCAGTATCTTTAGGCACCAACCGTGCAACTTGTTGCATGGTTCATGCACTTTGCTCCATAGTCTACACACGATATGTGCAAGTTGACTTTTTACAAATTTTACTCTCTCTTGTATTATAAAAACACACCCCCCTTGCTGGAGCTCAAATTTATTCTCCAAACCCCCTATACTTCTCATTTCTTCTTCTCCTCTTTTCCTTTTCCTTGCTATAATATGTGTATGAACATAATTTTTGTTATGGTAAAAAATTTACTCTTGCAAACAATTGATTTTTATGGCTTATTTCAAGTTAATATGTTTCTTTTATTAATTACTTAGTTTTAGTAATTAATCGACACTTTGCAAAAAAAACTCTATTATGCAAGCTCCTAAATCTATCTTGAAATACTTAAACTAGTTAATTCTTCCTGTGGATACGATCCTACTTGACACTATACACTTAATAGTATCTAGAGAGTCGTAAGCGACTTATAAATAGTATATTTGAGATGTACAACGAGTCAGTTTATTTAGGGTCCTAGTGATGACCACTTACATGCCGTCACTCGCATTATGCGCTATTTTCGTGGTATAATTTTTTGGTCTTTTGTTTCGACCAAATCCGGAGGTCATTGCAGTCCTTAGATATTCTTATGCCATTTGGGCTCGTCGTTTGGGGACTCGTAGGTTTATCTATGGTTACGCCATTCTCCTTGGTAGTAATCATGTTTTTTGGAGGGCTAAGAAGTAAACTATGGCGTCTCATTTTAACTGTGAATCAGAATATCGTACTATGGCTAATACTGCAGTTGAACTAACTTGGATAATAAATGTTCTTCGGTATCTTTGTGCTTGGACTTTTACACCGCCCATGCTGTTATGTGAAACCAATCGTGTCCTCTTTCTTGCTCAAAATCTAGTTTCGTATAAGAGAGACAAACACATTATTATCATTTTGTTCATGAGATAGTAGCTTCCGAAAAGCTAAAGATCTGTCACATGTATTCCTATATACAGCTTGCAGACATGTTCGCAAATATTCTTCCTCCTCAGTTTGCTTGTTAATAGATACCCAATCTTCCATGTTAATTTATCAGTTGGATCTTCCCAAATCAAAATCCAATTCCTCTAGAAGTTTAAATATGCTCTCCCCTGTGGTAAAGGTGATTATGAATCTTCTCATCAAACATTTTTTGTTTATGGCTTCACTGAAAAATGAATGAGACGAAGGATTGACATTCACATTTTGCCCCGTTATCTTTTCTTTGATCTGGCCCTTCTTTTGACTGAGGAGTCCAATTTACATATTTGTGCTATACAGGTAGGCCCGTCAAACGGATCGGGTCACCTAATGGATAACCGTTATCCATTTACTATTTTCATTTATTGGATAGTAACCCATGGATTAATGGATAAAATTGGGGTGTAATAATTGGGTTGAATTGGGTTTGATAATAGGTTACCTGTTGGATAATTTTGAGTCGGGTTGAGTTGAGTTGGGTTGGGTAACGGGTGACCCGTAGATAATTTCTCATAAGATAACAATTTTTTCACAAGTTTTATCACAAGTGATTTAATTTTTCCCCAACATACATAATCATTTTAGAAACGATCAAATTCTCAATTCATCTTATTTATTGATTTCAGTTCATGTCTTATTTATTTCAATTTGATCCAATTAAGATTCGATAAACATTCCTGGCGAAAGAGTTATATTTAATAATTTTTTACTAAATCAGAAAAATCTCCTCCAAAAATATGATAATTTTTAAAAATATTTCCTTTTTTTTAACATAGGAATATAAAAAATGAAGTTCCAACATTTGGCCGCTTGAGCTAGGGCTTATCCAATTAAACCATCGAAAAATATCAACACTTATCCATTAAAAACACTTATTTTCCGTTGGGTCAAAATGAAATTATGCATGTTCTTCATTCTTCCGCAGCCCTTCAACCCGCCAATCACATGAATTACCCATCAGAACTTGAATTACCATAATCGGAGTGGTTTGTAATTCGAGTCAATCATTGTTAATCGCGTTAATCCATCACTTCACGACTCGGATTTGGAGCTGGTTGGACATATCAGGTTAGTTCATTGACAAATTTGAGTCTTTTATTAAGTATTTTTGAATGAGGGATTTTTATGATGATGAGGAATTTTTGAATGTGGGATTTTTTCTAGGTTTTACGTATTTGTTTTACATATGATGAGTGATTTTTTAAGATGTGGCAGGAAATGTTAGTACCGCTGGGAATTCTGCTGGCAAAGTGACTTCAAATTCGGCATTCGACATACTCAGAGTATTAGACTTGTGTTGGTTTTACATATTGATTAATCTTCCTCCAATTTGATGATTGACTGATTGTCATGTAGAATTTTCAATGTTGCTTATGAACTAGTGTAATTATTGGGGAAAAAAGTTGTTTTGGCTTATGGTAAAGATTCCCTCTTCATGGTTGCTTAAGAATCATTAGATTAGTGCATTAAATTGGCGCTTTAAGTTGTAGGCTCTTATGAGCTGTTATTCAGGTTACACTCAGTTTGTGTGTGGTTCTTGCTATTATGCACTGCCTTTGACCTCATTATACTCACTTGAAAAGAGTTAATTGGCAGCATGCTTTATTTTGGGGTGTTTTGCCTCCAATTGGATGCTCAATAGGGCTGAAATGAGGAAGGAGAGGACGCATTATGGAAATGTGTCCTCAGGGTTGTTTAACTTTTTTTAAAAAAAAATTGATGCTTTGCTATACGGATATTTGAAAAGGAATTGAAAAATGGAGAAGACGCATTATTAAAATGCGTATTCAACCTGCTTTTTTATTTATTAATTATGCCGTATTTATTTTATGGAAAATCGAAAATGGAGAGAACACATTTCCATAATGCGTCCTCCAAAATTAATATTTTATTGTTATTGATTTTTTAATATCCGCAAATTTAATAAAAACAAAAAAAATTGAAAATGGAGAGTACGCAATTCCAAAATTGAAAATTATATTTTTATTAAAATTATAACCGATTTTTTTTTAACTGAGGAATAATTAATCACGAAATTTGTATGAACAGAATTTGATTAAAACTCAAAAATTAACAACTCAAAAATTAACATTATAATATTTTTAATCAAATAATAATTAAAATATTACATATTTTAAAAATAATTATAAAGTCTAATTCAATTACAATAGTATATAAAATAGTATATTTATATACAATAATATCATTTTTAATTATAATATAAAATAATAAAGTAATGATTGCATAAGAAAATAATATATTAAAATATTATAACAAATAATATTATCAAAAAGTGAGCTCATATGAAAATTATATTTTTATTTAAATTATAATCGATTTTTTTAAAAAAATTGAGGAATAATTAATAATATAAATATAATTAAAATTCGGGTCGAATACATATTATTGAAATGCGTCTTGTTTATTTCAATTTTTTTACAAAATTCGAAAAAATTAATAATTAAAAATGATTGAAATTCGGGTTGAAGACGCATTATTGAAATGCGTTCTTTCAAATTTTCATTTTAAAATTTTTTAGATATAATAAATCAAAAATAAAAATAAAAAATCCTCCCCTACATAAAAAACAAAAGTTTAAGGTTCATTAATGAAATGCGCCTTTTGCATGGAAACAATTTTAAAAAACTAAATGCTGGTCAACAAAGCAAAATTGATAACTCGCATTATCGAAATGCACCTTTTTGCATGCTATCAATTAAAAAAATATAATATATAGAGGACGCATTTCCAAAATAAAATATTATATTTTTTAAAATAATTATAAAGTATAATTCAATTACAATAGTATATAAAATAGTATATTTATATAAAATAATATCATTTTTATTTATAATAAAAAATTAAAAATTAAAGATTTCATTAAAAAATAATATATTTTTATAGTCAAATATTATAACAAATAATATTATTAAAAAGTAAATTCATATAAAAATTATTTTTTATTTAAATTCGACTCTTATACAATTCGAAAATTACCATTATAATATATTTATTCAAATAATAATTAAAATATTATATTTTTTAAAAATAATTATAAAGTATAATTCAATTATAGAAGTATGTAAAATAGTTATATTTATATAAAATAAAATACTTTTTATTTATAATATAAATAATATTTTAATGATTTTATAAGAAAATAATATATATTTATATTAAAATATTATTATCAATAATATTATTAAAAAAATGAGTTCATATGAAATTATTTAAATTATAACTCTTTTATAAAAACTCGTTTATAAAATCGTGTTATCATATGAAAATTAATGATAACTCGATAACTTTGTATTTAGTATAGGCACCGTTATTTTGATTTTGTAACATCGGTATCACTAATGTACCGGTGACAATGGAAGTGTTTTCCAATAGTGTAAATTAAATGTATGCATTTGTAAAACTTGTACCGTTAAAATATACACAACACAATCATATATGATAACTTTCAAAAATGAACAATCGCAATATTTTGAACTGTTTAAATTCATGAAATTAAATTCCTAACTAAAAAAACGTATTTCCAATAAGTAATACGAAATCATGCTCAGGTTATAAATCATTAATAAAACACTTTCATTTAAGTAACTGACAAATATTTAATTATATCAGCAATATTTGAAATGATAATATTTTATGTAAATATAACTATTTTATAAAATATTTGCTAGTTATATTAAATGAGCAATATGTATTTTATTTATTATTTATATTATAATATTATTTTTTGAGTTGCATATGGGTCAAATTTAAATAAAAAATATAATTTTCATATGAACTCATTTTTTGATAATATTATTTGTTATAATATTTTAATATTAATATATATTTTTTTATAAAATAATTAATCTATTATTTTATAATATAAATAAAAATGATAATAATTTTTATATATATAAATATTTTATATACTATTTTAATTTAATTATACTTAATAATTAATTTGAAAAAATATATTATTATTTTTTGAGTTGTATATGGGTCGAATTTAAATAAAAATATGAATTTTTATGAATTTTTTTTCAATTTTTTATTTTTTATAATATTTTAATATAAATATATATTATTTTCTTATAAAATCATTAATTTATTATTTTATATTATAAATAAATGATTATTATTTATATAAATATAAATATTTTATATACAATTGTAATTGAATTATAATTTATAATTATTTTGAAAAAAATATAACATTTTAATTAATATTTGTATACAAATATTATAATATTTTTTTTCAAGTGGTATATGGGTCGAATTTAAATAAAAATATAATTTTTATATGAAATTATTTTTTAATAATATTATTATTTCTTAAATTTGAGATAGAAATATTATGGAATTAATATTTTCGATGAATCGGTAACAAGATTTGGGAACAAAATGCATCTTCAGAATTACAATTAAAAATGGAAACTGGAGAAGGCATTGCAATAATGCGTCTTCAACTGTAAAATAAAAGAAAAAATAAGCATGCACGGAGGAAGAAGCGGAAATTATAAATGAAAAAGCTGAAATCGCTTTTCGACAATGCGGCTTCTCTAATAAAAAAAATAAAAAAATAAAAATTTGAGAACGAATTTCAAAAATGCATCCTCCTTACTTTGCATCCACCACACTACACTGTAGCACTATTCATGGAAATTTGTCCCTGCAAATATGGGTGTTCTATGTCCCCATTCTGACATTTTGAGCATATTTCTGAAGAAGTTATCTTTCACTTGTATATAAATTTGTTGATGATAGTGCATCGTTAGTATTCCCCAGGTTTACGTTGAGATCTTTATATTCCATAGCTTGTTCCATTTTACCATAGTAACCCAGATGAGAAGTGGAACCCATGAGTTATCACACGAGAGCGGCGCCCACCAGCAGCAATTATATAGCAGCTATTTTTTAAACAGCTGTATTATGTATTAGCTATTTTTTAAAAATAGATTCCACGTCATGGGTAGAACCTGTTACTATAATATGTGCTAGGTTATATGTACATTGCACCACCCGTGTAGTAACCTCTTTTGGCAAAGTAAAAAATGGCTGCAACGCAAAGCAGCGGTTAAATAGACCATTGATAAAAAAAATAGCTGCAATGTGTAGAAGTTGTTACTTTATAACTGCTATGTAAAAATATCTTGCACTGCTGGGAGGTCATCGACGTACCTCTCAAAGATACTATTTTTAATCCCAATATGCTTACTAAATACAACTAAATAGATAGTTGGCAAGTCGGGGTCGTCCACAAAGAA
>JAULKM010095611.1:0-11093 GCA_032355605.1 Rubia tinctorum
AGTGTACCCTGCGGGCTAGACGCTGCAATTTGTGCAATTCAAGTGGTTGGGCGAGATTTCCATTTGAATTAAAGATCCAATATTCCGCAAACCCGAGTCTTCGCAAGGAGATTCATATCACATATTCTCTATATTTTTTTGCTCCAACTCCAACAGACTCTCTATTTTGTAGACTTTGACATTTATTTCACAATAATGATTACTTTGTAATTTAAATAAATAATTAGTTTTAACTCTACTACAAAAATATTTACTTGAAGAAAAATTAAGAAAATGGCTAATTTTAGTAGTTCATTTGTAAAGAATAATTAAATATCTTAAAAATATATATCTATTATATTAAATTTTTAAATAAGGACAATTAAATTCGTTAAGTCATCAGATTAAGTTTTTTCTACGATTTAGAAAAATAAGGCAATCTCTTGAACCAAAAATTAAAGAAGTCAAATTTCAAAATACACTCCTCTTTATATTTCACCATTTCTGATCGAGTGGATAACGAAGGTAATAACTATTTTCTGAATATTATATTCATCTCGTGATTCATATTGATTATTATGGGAGAACCATATGTTTAAAATACCATGCAAATTTAAAAATCTGTCATTCAAAGGAAGAATAAAAAAAGAAAAGGAATAATCGAATGTTTTACTGGTTCAATTTTATGTGATGATTCACAAGAATTGAATGTTGCATTGATTTAGACTTGGACAATTTTGGTATAAATAAAGTGTTAAATTGATTATTACATTAAGCATTTAATTCTCCTAATAATTTTTCTCTCGCTACCAATATAGAGAATCAAACTTTCTCTTTCATCAAAATCTCCATTTCTACTGCACTAATACTTAAGGGTGATTTAAACTAGATATTTAGCTAGTTTTTTGGATTTTTTATTCTTATTTTGGTGAAATAAGTTAAAATATGTGTTTGAAATTTGACTCTTTTTAATTGGCTAAAATGTTTATTTTTTCCATCAAAATGAAAAAGGCTAAGAGCATCACTAATGTAACCTTTGATACGGTAAGCTTCTCTTGCCATGTGAGACTGATGATGTAATCTTAAATCCAATGGTCATATAAAAAGGTTGTCTTCATCTCCTTCACTTGGTTGACCAAAGGTCATTTACCTTATTTTCCTAATATGTTTATGAGTTCGGGACTTCATTCGCACGTGACCAAAGAATTGGACGACATGCTTTCGTATTTGATCAAAGGTTATTGTGAAACATATTTTTATATATAACTATCTAATTATAAATGATTTGATCAAATACATTAATAATAATGTTATGACAACGGAAGTACCGTTGAAACACTTTATTTCAGCGCATAATGCATTTCTGCTCTTTGAACTATAATAGGAAGATGGAGTATAATCAATCACATAAAAAAAGCTACAAAATTGACTCATTATTCGTTGATGTTCCGATATCTTAACATTGAGTCATGTCGCGGTGGTTACTCACAATCATTGTCAGTGACATTATGCAACGGTTAAAATCTAAGTGCTGTTGTTTTCACACTTAAGACGACTATCTAACTAGAACTGTTGTTGAATCGTTTCACGTAGTCGTCCTTTAGTCTTTATTCAGTGCGACAATTTGCTACTACATCAGGACATGTAAATGATGGCAGTTCCATGTTGGTTTACAAAAAATGCCGCTCAATGACGATGGTAATGGCTTTTTCTGCACTTGTGTGTCAACCCTCACCGTTAAGTCTGGAAATTCTGAGATTTCCTCTTTTTAAAAGGATATTTTTCATATTTCACTCCAAATTTCCCTTTTCTTTTCTTCATTTTCTTTTATTTTTTCATGTTTTATTGGCAACCACTTTCATTCATTCTTGTCTCACATTAATGAGCGAAACTATCTCGTGTCTTACCTAAAAAGTGGGGTGAGCCTCCGACTACAACTCCATACTTCTGATGGCTCACGATGTATCAAGAGGCTTGAAGCCATAAAAATGCAGCTCTGCAGGAAAGGGAGATTTGAACATGGATTGTACCTAACCCGACACATGGCCCTAGCCTCTTTGTATATTTTCTTTATTTCTTTCTCTCTCTCTCAATGCTTTCCACATTATGAACTCAATCCCCTCTGCAGTTGGGTTCCTCCTCCTTCTCACACTTTATTGCTTTCAAGAAAGACGGGAATACTACTCTTTTTCCATTGGACAACTATCGAACTTACTTCCTTTACCAGATAAGAAAAATAGCGATTCGTTCCGACAATTTTATACTATATTAATCCCTTTATATTAATTGATATCTCAAAATATATTGGACGGGCTAGTTGGAAAAAATCGATAGTAAGATCAGATAGAACAAAGTGATAGACATATGGAATTATTAAATAGCTTCTTAAAACGATCCAATACTGAATAAACAGACACCCCCTAGATGGAAGAAAGGGATTGTGAATTAAAAACCACTAAAAACCTTACCAAACACCCTCTAAATATACATACAATCTCTCTATAAAGCCCTTCGAACAAATCTATAGAAGAAAAAAAAAGTTTCATAGCTTGTTCATCAAGAGAGAGGCAATGGCTCAATTAAGTTGGAGAGGACTCTCTTCTTGTCTTGGACCCCAAACCCATCTCCATTTTGGTAGATGAAATGGGCTACCCTTGCTTCATTTATCAAGTACTTCATCCCCTCCTGTTGATCAAATGAATTGTTGAAATTGTAATTAATTTTCTGCCAGGCACTTGATATTATGCCTTTGATATGCTCTCTTGCAATATCTTCCGACACATTTGATTCCCTCATGTGGCAAAGTATTGATGAGGGTGCGTCTCCTCTCTCTAATTCAGCCTGCAAAAATATTTAGAAAAACAATTAATTAAAAAGAGTAAATAATTCGGACAAAAAATGATAAACTTTTGGGAAAGACCGTCTTTCCTTATATATATGGAAAGACGGAGTTGAATTTGAATTATAAAAAGGTAAAAAGTTTTATTTGCAATATTAAAAATTTATCATGCAAGTTATAAGTTTATGACCCGATTGATGCAATCAGAAAATTTTATCTTGATTTCTTCTAATTTGCAGTTTAAACTTTGGTCTTTTCATAACTTATTGAAAGACTGTTTTTTAAGAGACGGACTCAAAAAAGATTAATGTTATATCCATTTTTTAAAGAAATAATGTACGTAGAGCTGTGCATTTTTATTCTGGTTGGATCAGTCAATCCGGTCTGATCTGATCCAAATTGTTTTATCAAAGTGAATAGAGTCATGGATAAATCAGATTTTATTTTTATTATTTTGGATGGAATTGATTCAGATTTGCACTTTCACCTAACTCGACCCATTTCAGACTCAAACAATTAATTTTAAACTTATTTATAAATGAATGGATCAATTTCGAGTCAAGAATCAACAAAATTCATACCAGACCTAGCCCAATTTTAAAAATGGATCGGATTGATTTGGTTTGGACCGAATAAGTAATTTGTACGGTGTGTAGAGCACAAGTAAAAATATTATATCTCATAAATAAAGAACTTATATGTATAAAAGGGGGAGAGAATGATAAATCCATGGGTAAAAATTTAAATTGGTTTTAGAATATTACCGAGGAAGTTCCTTGATCGTTGCATAGCCGTATGATCAAGGAAGTGCAGTAGATGATGTTCCCATAATCTTGGAGAACTTGGGAAATAGTAGTTTTTGAGGTCGGATTTTCTACTCCAAAAACGACATGGAGTGAAAGCAAAGGGCCCGATGAAGATAAGGTCGCATTTTCTAGATATTCTCCAAGTGATGGTGTGTATTCCTCGTTGTCCCACTTTGCTTCCAAGAGTAAAGACTTGCAAAATTCTCCCCACTAAAATAACATTAACATTGCCAAAAGTTAATAGACCAATTAAACAAAGAAATTTATGCTTATTAATTTTTTTGAAAGAAAAAAAATACTTATTACTTAATAATAAAGCAAAAATAAAAATACATAGAACCTATTTCGCAAACTGTTAGCTGATTTAATTATCTGCTTTACTGACATTTTATGTTAGTAGCTTGACTTTGAAAATTATATTTCATTAATGAATGATAACTGTTGGTTGTTTAACACAAAGTATAATTATTAAAGTTTAGAAGTCAACAATCAAGCAAGAAATTAAGGTACTCTTCTTAGTTTTTTCACTTTGAGAAAAAAAAATGTTTTTTCAATCATGCAAAATGTTTATAGTAAAAAACTTATTTTTATGTTGTTCCACTATAATAAGAAGTCAAAAGTTAACTCAAAATCTAGTTAACTCATTAATAATTTGACCATTTCACAACTTACCGCTTTTTGTAGATGGGGCAACACAGCTTTCCAACCTTTTTCTTCTTGAATTTCAGCAGAAATTTCATGAGTTGTGTTATATAATGTCCAAAAGCAAGTTTGCATGCATTTTGGCAGCTCTTTCACTTCCTCAGGCCTCCACCTATATAATAACCATTCGATGAAAAAAATAATCTTAGAAATTAAGGAAATTTGGAGACAAAATATAATTTAGTAAATTTAATGTTAATTTAGGCTCACCTAATTACAGCTGTGGTAAAGGACTGCAAGTCCTCCAAGGTCCCATAAATATCATAGACATCATCAATTATAAGTACCAACTTAATCACTTTGCTTAGCCATTTCCTTAAACTCCCATGTTGTGGCTCATATGCAACTCCTCCTGCATAGAGGAAGCTTTCCACCATTCTATCTCTAGAAAAGCTCAACTCTTCACTTATTCCAAGGTCCCTCCACCACCTAGAAAAATTATAAAACTTTGTTACATTCATCGCTAAGTTATAATCACGACTTTTTAATTATATATTGACATATAATATAAATACAATCGTATATAATCAGTAACGAGTTTATTTCAAGACAGAGCGGGCCTCTGATGCTAACTCCACCCACACTGTGAATCCTATGTATAAGATTTATTTGGGCCAGTCTTTCCGACACCGTTTCAAATGAAATCTTCTCAAGAATTAGTTTATGTAATATCTAAGTAGCACCGGTACGATTCTGGGTACGAGTACGGGTATGAGTATGGGTACGGGATTCGATAAATTGAAAATTATGGGGCATGGGTACGAAATGGGTACGATTATAAATAAAAATTAAAAATATATATTAATATTATTATTAATAATTAATAATTTCTGAATTAAAGATAATATAATTTATATTGTAAACAATTTAAAGTAAATGAAAACATCAAATGTAGTTTAAACTTAATATTTATCACAATAATTATGAAATAAACTACATAACAAGATTATAATTCGATGTATTAAACAACAGAGTCCGTCTTTTGAAATACGGTCTTTCCATAACTTGTGGAAAGACCAAGGTTTAAACTGTAAATTTGAAGAAATCAAATAAATTTTTTGGGTTGTATTAATCGGGTCATAAACCTATCACTCCTACATGCTGCATAATAAAATTTTAATATTGCAACTAAAACTTTTTACCGTTCTATAATTCCAATTCAACCTCGTCTTTTCATATGTCTATGGAAAGACGATCTTTCCCAAGACTTTGCCTAAACAATAAGACTAAAATAAGCAAACACCAAATAAAATTCATTGTCCGAGTCAAAGAAAGCATAACAATAAGCATGAAAAGTGAATGAAAAACGTCAATCTTCAACAATAAACTCTTTTTCCAAGTCTGGCGAACGAAGGGTTTTTTTTCTATTTTTCAACTTTTCTTTTTTTTTCTTATTTATAATTTTAATTCTAATTTTTTAATTCAGAATTAAGGGGTACAATATACCCCAAATCGTACCCTCCATTTTAACCGTACCCGTACCCGTACCCGGTCAAAGTACCCAAAAAGTCAACCTGTACCGGGGACGTCGCCAGAATTAATCCGCGCCGAATCCGTACCCGTTATGTATCCGGTACGAGTACAATGACCCATTTACCGTACCCGGGTATCAGAGCACATACGTACGGGTGAACGGAAAAGAGTAAGAGAATAAAAATCCGGTTACCAAATGTGCCGGAATTAAAGGTTGTCCAGCCATCATCGACACTCCGATTCCCAGTAATAATCGTCTGGTTGATGCCATCCCCCACTATCATCAAATACTTCTTGTTACTAGCGATGGAGATGTACTCTTCGTAAACCCCCGCGACCACCCGAATCTGGTAATATCCATTTCCAACCTTTGTATTATTTGGAGCTGCAGCTATGGCGTCTCCAATAGTTGTATAATTCCCACTTCCATCTGGGTTAACAAAAACAGTTTTGTTAATCTGAGCGCCACCAACAACCTGTAGAAGCTTCCTCAGAAATGGAAGAGATCTGGGGTTCTTGATACGTGTTATATTTTGTGTGATTATTGTTATTTTATTGAAATATAATTTGCACTTTAAGTGTTTTTGGTGTAAGGATTCATGGATTGTGAAGAATTGAGAGAGAGCAATACATTGTACTCTTTTTCCCTAAACCAACGATTTTTTACACTGGGTTTTCCAGGTTAAGATTTTTAATGAGACGATGTGCTTCAATGGAAAATGTTCTTATTTTATAATACAATTATTCCAGAGATGAAGGAAGAGAGGAAAAAGCAGAATTGTTTAAGTTATGGGGTGAAAAATAAATTATTAAAGAGATGTGGATTTGAAGATATTAAAGATATTCACTTTCCATATTGATAAGAATTGTATTATCTCTTTCCAATTGAAATTCTTTAATTTTATGAATTAGAAATAGAATCAGATTTGATTATGATTTTTGTAATTCTTCCGTATCAGGCTGAGGTTATAAATACCTTATACATGCGAAAGCAATAAGATGTACATACGTTAGGAGTAGTTTAGCAGAATGTTATATTAATTTAGGTTTAGGTTTAGATTTCTTTTGGAATTGATATTGGTGATCAAAGTGTGCTTACCTGGGAATCATAATATTCTTTGAGATTCATGCGCAGCCTTGCGTTAGAAACGGGTTCGGTTGTTTTAATTTAGTTATTATTTTATTATATTTGCTGTGTTTTGTTTTTATATTGATTATTTGTTTTGTTTAATTATTATGAGTAGCTAATTCATATATTAGTATGAAATAACAAGTATTAGTTTATGAATTGTGAGACTTAATTGTTTTATAATTGATTCTTATGTGTTCTTGATTGTTTTTGGTTGAATTTATTCTTGATATGTTGTAGCCTGATCAACTTAAATCTTATTGGGATATTTCTATCTAATTCTACCAATACGTAATCGTTGGAAAAGATTAGTAAGCAGCGAGTTCTTGTGAAAAATAGCTAACTAGCTATGACAGTAATAGCAAGATGGAGAACAATTAAGTGTGCATTACTACTTGCGAATACTTAGGTAATTGCTGTATCAGATTCT
The DNA here is from genome assembly GCA_032355605.1 of Rubia tinctorum. Taxonomy (NCBI): domain Eukaryota; kingdom Viridiplantae; phylum Streptophyta; class Magnoliopsida; order Gentianales; family Rubiaceae; genus Rubia; species Rubia tinctorum. The sequence goes on from JAULKM010095611.1 coordinate 7,359, forward strand.
TATCAATCTTATTGCTATCGAGGTGTGTAACTGGTTTAGCGAATACTTTCCGGAGGCATCTTGGTAAGAGAAACAATTGATTAATTATAATTGATAAATTGTCGACAAGGTAAGAAATAATTGAGAGGGTTAAGCGTACCTACTTTCCTATAACTGATAGATACATAAGGATTAATTCATCTTTGCGCCTATGATCGATATCTAACTAATGTGACTTATTCCGAGCCGATTATCTTATTCATATATTGTATAAATTTTTATATTTGTTAGTTTGCATGATTTCATATTCATTATTAGTTAGTTGCATCATTAGTTGTTAGAAAATCCGTGAAAATTACGGCGTGGTGGCTACACCAAGAGTGTTTTATATTTGTAGGTAATTTTTTTATAGTTATTATTCTGTTCCTCCTGGGATCGACTCTACTTATTTCTGTGCTAATATCATCTATAGAGTTTGCAGATTATTTTGGTGAGTGAAACGACATTCACCAAATTGGCGTCGCTACCGGGGAACAATAAGTCAATTTATTTTAATTTTCTTTTTCTACTAATATGTGTTCTAGTGCTTGGTTTATGAGCAGATCATCAAAGACGAAATTAATATTCGACCTGGAAGTTGAGAAAATAGCCAAGCAGAACAGAAAGAGAGCAAAAACGCATAAATCAGCTTCTACCATGACCTTTCGGTTTGCCCAAACCGAACCCCTTACGGTTTCATCCACCACTTATGATTCGTAAACCGATACCGAAATGGACAGAGTTAAATAAAATCAGAATCTTAGGCAGAACCTAAACAACCCCTACATGTGGGAACTCACTGGTCATAGTGAGGAAGATCTTCCCACTCCCATTCAGTTGCCAGAGACTGAAAACCGGATAGAGATCAAATTGGCGTTCCCGAATGTACTTTTGAAGTTCCAAAGGATAAACACCGAAGACCCTTACAATTTTCTGAGCGAATTTGTGAAAATTTGTAAGGTTCATAAAAAGGTCATCCACAGTGACGGAAGATCAATTCAAGTTGGTGGCATTTCCCTTCAGTCTGTCTGACAGAAGCAGCTAATCAATGGTTCTCAAGCCTGCCACCCTACTCCATTTCGACATGGGCAGAATTGTAGAATTGTTCTTGGAGTATTATTTTCCAGCCACAAGGACAGGTACTTTGACTAAGGAGATCACAAGCATTAAGCAGGAGTATGACAAACCATTGAGTACTTATTGGCTGGGATTCAGGAAGTTGGTGGATAGTTGTCCTAACCACCAAATGACGGAATGCCAATTGATCCAGTGCTTTTATCAAAGGATGACATCCACCAACAAGGACTTGGTAAACTCTTCCAGTAGTGGTGGGTTTTTCCACCTTCGAGTGAATGAGGCTAGAGAGATCATCAAAAGGTTGGTAGATTCCAAGGAGTATGACTAACAGGAAGTCCGAATCTTTAAGAAGGTGGCACAGACATCCACTCCCGAGCATGATGAGATCAAGGAAAGGATGGAAAGAATGGAGAAAATGCTGGCCAAGTTCATTGACAAGGTCACAATTGTACCAGATGGCCCGTGTGATACGTGTGGAGCAGTCAACCATACGACGTCGCAATGCATTCTTACCATGGGGAAGATACCTGTCCAAGCTAATGCCATGGGGAAATTTAATGAGAGGCAGCCAAGAGGTGATCCATATCCCCACACATTCAATCCAAGGTATAAGGATCACCCAAATTTTTGTTGGAGAGAACAAGGTCCCTCAACGCAGCAGCCTAAGTATCACCATCAGCCCTATGTTCCACCCATGTAACAAGAAGCCCCGGGTTTTCCTCAACCTCTGCAAGGTGGTCAAGGGAAATCTCTGAATAATAAGATGAACATATTGATGTACATGGTGCAGAAGCAACACCAAAAGTTTGGGAAGATCGAATCAACTTTGGAGGAGCATACACGACAAATCACCCATTTATCAAACTCCTTAAACGAACTCCGAATGAAATAGCCAGGGTTGCCTTCTCAAGTTCAGTTAAGTCCACAGGAGACAGTAAATCAGGTTACATTGAGAATTGGGGAAGATGTTGGTGCATTTTCGTTGAAATTCGTGAACAAAGAAGCGAAGGAGCTCACTGACGGGGGGTCCGATTTTCCTAAACCGAACCCTACTGCAGAAATTGAGAATCAAAAGATGGAGGAAAAAGGCAATGAGACCACCATGCATTCTACACATCCTGATCGTCCTGAGCCCAGGAATGAAAATAAATCCCAGTTACCAGCTGAGGTAAGTAAGAGGTTGAGTTTACATGATCCTTCGATAAAAATATTACCTCTCTTTCCTCATAGACTAGAGAAGAAAAAAGAAGAACCTTTAGATCTTGTATCGATTTTTGAAAAAAATGGATATTAACCTTCCTTTCTTGCAGGCTATAAAGTTACCACCAGTGAGCAAGTTCTTATAAGATTTTGCTGCAGGGAATCCAAAGGACTCGAGTAAAATCATAATGGGTGAATCTGTGTCACCAGTAATTCAAAAGAAATTTCCACCAAAGTGCAAGGACCCAGGTATGTTCTCCTTACCATGTTCCATTGGTGGGAAGATTTATGCTTCCATGTGTGATTTAGGAGCTTCTATAAATTTGATGCCATTGTCTGTATATAAAACTTTGAATGAAGTTGAAATAGTAGACACTAGAGTGGTAATTCAATTGGCAGATAAATCTTGTGTAATTCCTGAAGGGTTGTTAGAAAATGTGCTTGTGCGAGTCAATAATTTTGTTTACCCTGCAGATTTTTATGTGGTAAAAATGAATCATACTAGTGATAAGGGAACACAAGGGGTATTGTTGGGCTGTCTATTCTTGAAAACAGCAAACACCATTATTAATGTTGGTGATGGAACTATTTCTCTTGATTATTTTGGGGATAAGTACACACTCAACATTGATAAACCCATGAAGAAATCTATAGATTCTGAGAATGTGTCTTCCATCAATCATACTAACTGTCTTGTCCAAGAATCTCTTGAGGCTCAAATTCTGCAGGATAGAATGAAATTTCCAATTCCTATAAGTCCAAAGGTCAAGGGTCAAGGCTTGGGGGATAAGAAAATCCGAAAATATATGTGTGCGATGCACTCTCAAGAAGTGGTGTCCAGAACTGAAATAGGCCTCGAAGTTTTCAGCCCAACTCAGCCCGTGTCAGATGTTCGGAAAAATTCTGAAGTGTGTACAGAGTTCAGTTTGGCCAAACCGGTCCCGTCTGCCAAACTAGTCCTATCAGATGTGAAACCCTCAAATTTGGAGTTGGATGCGTTACCATCTGACCTGAAGTGTGTTTATCAAGGATAGATGATACTCTTCCAGTGATTATGGAGTCGTTCAAGTGTGAGGCATAAACAAAGTTCCAACTCCAACATTTGGGCGATCTAAGATTGAAGGAGTTTGATATAGATATGAGGTACAAGGAGCGTAATAAGGTGTGGCAAAAGAAGTCTAAGAAATTCGTAGTTGGGCTATAAATTCTTCTTTTTGAGTCCAAGCTTGGATTAAAGTCATGGAAACTCGAACCGAAGTTGATTGTACCATATGAGGTAGTCTCGGTTTGGCCTGATGGGATCATAGAGATTATAAGCATGGACACAAAAATACCATTCCGCATCAATAGTCATCGCCTAACGCTGTACTATGACACTTCTCAGGTGGCATTAATGGAAGAAATTCCAGTGTGCCCAACAAATAACCATTAATGGCATCT
>JAULKM010095622.1:0-11092 GCA_032355605.1 Rubia tinctorum
TCAGCACCTCCTTAACTCCATTCATACTCTTCTTATTTGCACCAAAGAACAGCAGTAAATCATCAGCAAATAATAGGGTATGTACCTCAGCTTTTCTGCATTTTTTATGGTAGTCGATTTACTGCTCCTGTATCCGTTTCTTCATGAGCCTGGTAAAATACTCCATACTGATCACAAAAGGCAAGGGTGAGATTGGATCACCTTGCTTAACAACTCTTTTTACTTCAAATGAACTTGTAAACCTTCTATTATAAGAGATACACAGTTCTGATGCCATAGAGCTGTATTTAATCCACTCTATCATTTGCTCTGGAAAATGGATTTCTATCAGCCATTCAACCATAAACCTCCAGCTTATGCTATCAAATGCCTTCCTAAGGTCTATTTGAGAAACACAACTAGGTCTCATATTTTTAACCCCATATCTATGTAAGAGCTCCTGAGCCAGCAGAATATTATGAGCTACACGTCTACCATTGATAAATGCACTTTGATTGTTGCTAATTAAGCCTTGGAGAATTTCACCTATTCCGGAACATAGGATTTTTGTAATAATCTTGTACACCACAGAGCAGCAAGCTATGGGCCTGTAGTCAGCAGGTTTCCTTGGCTGATCACATTTTGGTATTAAAGTGATAACAGCATTCCTAAACACTTCAGGCAGTTTCCTATCCACAAAAAACATTTTAATAGTTGTAACTAGGTCTATCCCAATGACATTCCATGCTTCTTTGAAAAAGGAACTTGTATAGCCATCTTTCCCAGGGCTTTTTGTCTTGTCTATGCCTTTCAAAGCCTTCAGAATCTCCTCTTCTTCAACTTTTCTAATCAATCTAATCTGTTGTTCTAAGCTTAGAGTCTTGCCATATTTCACCACTTCTTTGTCTAGCTTTATGACTAGAATATTCACCCCCAGATAAGACTTGAAGTGTTCCACCAGACAACTTCCAATTTCAACCTGATCAAAAATCAACTTGTTGTTCCATTCTAATGCATCAATTCTGTTTCCATACTGTCTCTTTTCTAGTGAGCTATAGAATAGATTTGTGGGCCTATCATCTTCCAGTATCCATTGGATCTTAGTATTCTGTTGAATAAAGTTGTATTATGTCTCTTTCAAGTCTTCAACCTTTTTCCTTGTCGTTAACTCCAGTTGCTGTAGCTCTTTATCCCCGGGATTTTCATTCAATTTTGTCATGACTTCATCCCATTTTTCTGTGCCATCTCAGTCTACCCAGATATATCATTAAAATCCCTTATGTTTAACCTTCTTAAAGGCATTTCTAGTAATTTCAAAGCTTTAGTAATGTCAAAGAGGTTCTTTACTTTGTTCAGCTTCCATATGCTACTTACTAGCTTTAAAAAAAACATCATATCTGCACCACATGTTAAAGAATCTGAATGGCGACGCTCCGATGATTCACCGGTCAGATTCGAAGATGAGACTTGGAAGTACACACACTATCGCACCTTTTCGCCCACATTGCTGGAGAGAGCAACTTTTTAGAAAGTTAAAATTGTAATAAATTAATTTTTAACATGTTAATACAATGTTATAGAGACCATGGTAGATTAATGTTTCACTTTCCTGACAAAAAATATATGGGAATGCGGCTATTGCGTAATGCTATACGTAGCGGAGTTTATTGTACATGTTCGTGAGGATATCCCAGAAATATAAGAGGTGAGTACTAAAATATTTTTGAGGATATCTTAGATATTAAACTTGAGCAACGAAACTTGTCGGACTAATTCTTCTTTTCATACATTGGTTGTTTCACAGATTTTTCCAAGGGTTGAAAGCCAAACAGAAAAATATGTATCAATAGTGCAACAAAGTGTTTGGCTAGGTATCTTGCGCACTCTCACTCCTCTTCATTTGAGAATCCAAATGTGGTATATATTGTGAGAGACTAGTATTTCATTACATTGTTGTGCGAATTAGAATTTTTAATGACTTATACTCCTATCAAAAGATTGTTGCTTTGTTAGCATATGCTATATATTTTACATAGCTAAAGTCATCTTCGCTTGTATTTTGTACAGTCTGGATATGTTTTACGAGGCTTTCGAAAAGCCAGTTTATAGTCAATTACAATGATTTTACCATAATATCCAAATAGAGTTCTGAATGAGGAACTACAACCGATATTCAAATTTTTTTGACAATCCCGAATCAATGTTGCTCTATCGGAACATACAGTTCAAACACTGTTCTTTTCTCTGAACTGTATCCCCGAAAATTACATTTCCTACATAAATAATCTTGTGCATATCCAAAATTAATCCCCTATGGAGGAACACGTTCTACAGCTCCAACATTGTTCCGAGCTCGTAACAGCAGTTCTCCTACTGCCGTTTCACCTATAGTTTTACACTCGAAACTCAAATATCAGTTCCTCAATCAAAACCATGAACCATGATGATCAAATAATCAATTCTACACTTAGCACTGCACCTATATTCCTAATATCATAGTACATATTCCAAGTTTGGAACCAATCAAAGATAGTTCCAGAAAAGGATTAAAGGTGTTTGACCTAGTCATTCAAGGGAGGTTCTCGGAACTGCCTTTGATCGCAAAAGATCAAAGGCACAAGCAGAGAAGTCACTCCAAAACTGAATTCTTTGGTCCGAAGGAACCACCTTTAATATGCATGGTTTTCACTTGTGAATTAGGATTAACCGAGCCCTTAAAAAATTTTAGGGACCAACGTTTGGGAAAATTGTTCTTTTGTAGTGAATCGGCATATTTTGATTTAACATGTCAATTATATAGTAACTTGCATGAAGTTTCGACTGAGGCTTATTCCACTAGGGCTGGGGGGTTTGACATTGTAATTGATCAATGAACTTTGAATGAAACACTAGAGTGCCCGTATAGGAACCCAGATAGAGTTCACCCTGAACACGTAGAGAGTCCTTTGGATAATTGTTATCATAGGGGAAAATGGACACTGCTTGTTGATTACCCATATGTAGACCTATACAATGTAGTGTGAGATATTTCAAACAGAACGCGGCCAATTTGTGTAAACTGGAGACCTTTTGCCTTCCACTTTTGACAATCAATCAACATATAGTCTATGAGATGATTTCTCGGTTTTTAGTACCTATATCCGGCCACAACACCGAGCCCAAATATACCATGTTGATCATGTTTTGTTTCAGAATAAAGGGTAGGAAGATCAACCTAGGGGCGGCAATATTTAGGCATATGCTTGGGGTTTCCACGTCGACGAGGGTTGAGACGAGCCTACCATACAGGAGTTTGACCACCCTCATATTGACGAAGATTGATGGGTTGGAAACTTCTGGTGAAAAGAAGCCCCTAAAGTATTTTTACAAAAATTACTTCGAAAATAAGAAGTAGATTTTGGTATATCAAAAATGTTGTTAAAGACCTAAGACGATTGGGAGGTAAGCAAGAGACCTCGAGTTGATGAAGGTTAGTGAAATTCATTTATTTTTTAATTCTCTAATATTGATCACCCTCATATTAATTTTTTTATGTTTAACTATTACTTGTAGATTCATAGAAGGCCTACTTCAAAGGTGTTAGAGATTTCTATAAGTGGGTAAACAAGGAGTTCGTCGCGATGAAGGTGAGGATTTTGAAGATGGAGAAAAGACATGGAGCCTACGAAGGTTATCTCGTGTCACAACACTGACCGCGTCTTAATTGATCCACATCGACGGGCGATCTTGAGGATGACCTTGAGTAACAAATTCCATAGATGTTACTTTCTCTGATGATGTCTCATTATTGAATTGATGTTTAATTCTCGGATTGTTATTAAAATTTTTTTTATTTTGGGATGGTTGCATATATCTTATTATCATGTTTGAACTATGGATTCATCTTCTCATTATCAAGTTTTATGCCATTTTTTATTCACAGCTTATTGTGTTTTACTTATTGAACATTAGTAGTGTCACAACCAAAATTAAATAAAACAACTTTGTAGTAGTTCAATTTCGAAACACAACCAATTACAATCATTCATACTACTTCTTATATTTTCTTTTCTTGGACATCTTCTTGGCCTTCCAGCTTTTACGTGTCACCTTTCCACGGACTTCAACCCAAATTCCCTCATCATGATTGCTACATCCGATGAAACTGTTTAAAATAATATCGCCCTCCTCAAGCAATATAGCATCATCATTCCCAACACCAGTTGAATTTTAACCAAAACATTATTAATCCCAATACTAGTTGAATTTTAACCGAAACCAACAATTTCTTTGAAATCATATTATTCTAGGAATGTGTGTTTCCTTTCCACAAAAATCTCCCCCTAGGATCGGGGGGTCCTTCACATAGAAAAATTGGTGTGCTTGTGATGCCAAGATGAAAGGATCTTCCTGCCATCCTATCTAACTCTGGTCCACAAGGGTAAAACCAAAATCCTCAGTCTGCTGCCATTTTGAAATCCACCCTCTGACATTTGAAAATAGCTACTCATATATTGACATAATCAAGCTCCCACATGTATGAAAATGTGCCAAAGTAACACTGGTGAGCTTACATTTGATTATTATCATTCCCATTACTAACATGTAATTCTTTGAAAATGAGAGACACTCCACTGTTGTGAGACACACCCTTATCATCCATGGATTTTGTGTCAAACGTAAAATGATTGACATAGTATCCTCCATAAGAGAGTACAGTACCAAGTGGTCTACGAGCCAACATTTTACTTTCATAAGATAATTTTCCTCAGATACGTGTTTGCGCGACCAAGACAAAAAAAAGTCCCACTGTGTAATTGCAAGACTTGGGACTTATTGAAATTAGGGCTTGATACTCTAATGGAATCCATGTGAATCTCTATACATGGGATAAAAAATTCATTATTGTGAAGAACATAAAGATGAGCAGTACTTAAATCTTATGTGCTAGGGTTAAAAAGAATTTTGTGCCTAACCCCATGACCCTCCAACTTTCCCTCGTATCTATAAATTGGAACCCCAACTGAATTGAACTCATTAATGTAATTGGCACAAAAGTCAATGACCTCCTTCGCCGCATAATTTTCATGTTCCTCTCGAAAGGGTAAATCCACCTTAGGAAGACAAGACCAGAAATATTTATTTCACACACAAGATGGACACACAGGTGGACCATAATGTCAAACAATGATGGTGAAAAATACATTTACATCTGGCACCGAACTTCCACAATCATTGACTGCAAACGGTCCAACTTTGAAACACTAATATTTTTGCTGCAGATGGACTTGAAAAACAAACAAAGCTTTGTAATGCACAATCTTACATGGGATGGCAATAATGATCAAATTGCCAATTCCTACATCAGTTTGTGACAATCATGAGACTTCAATTCAACCAAAGTCAACTCCTTAACTAATACAAAGATGGTCATGTTGGAAGAATATGAGGGCGAGACCTTGTCAATATTAAGGGTCTCATAAAAAGATTTCTTCTCCGATTGAGACATAGAATAGCAAGTGGGGGGAAAGTAAAAAATTTCATCGAAAATCACTAGTCCTAAATTCTTCTTAAAGCCCATATGAACTAAATCTAACCGAGCCTTAAGTCCGTCCTTTTTCCCAGGGGTATTCAACAATTTTTTTGACCAAAGAATCACACACATTCTTCTCAACTTGCATAACATCAAAACAATTTCTTACATCCAAATGCTACCAATAAGGAAATCTGGAGAAAATGGAGCATTTCTTCCAACTCCCATTCACGGACACTTTACTTTTCTTCTTCTCAAAGTCATTGGGAAAATTCTTCATAGTTTCAAATATCTGAGTGCCTATTCATGCAACTAGTGCTTTTCTAACCTCTTCTACCCCATTGAACCATTTTTTGGCCGATCTCCATGGATGGTCCATCAGAAGAAGCAATGATGACCTTGATATATAGTTTTACAACCATGCCTGATATGTCCATATTATACGATGATTTTGGGATTTATTTTTACTCATTTTAGTATGATTGTGTGCTTTAGATACTCCATTTTACCTTGAAATTATATTACTAGAGTTAAGAGCGACTTTATCGCTCTATTACTAGAGTTAAGAGCGATTTCATTGCTCCTATCACTTTTAATAAGGATTTCGTGAGACAAGGTAATTGTTTGAAGATTTGGAGACCATGAAGACTAAATTTTGAAGACAATGAAGACCTTGAAGACCCGAACAAGGGAAGAGGATATAACTACACTTAGATAAAAAAAGAAGACAACATGTGAGGGCAAAGTACTCTGGCCATCGCGAGTCGCGACGGTCCTCGGCCCAAATCTACTTTTTGCACTTTTTGTACTGTAAATACTCACTAATTTTCTCCTTCTTTGATCTTCTTCATTTCTCGATTCTACAGCACTAAAACCCTAGTTTTCCATATTTTACATCTTTTTTTTAATCTTGAATTCATGTTTGATTTGCTATTGTCGTTTAGTATGAACTCCAGTGGCTAAAATTAACATTGTGAGCAATTGATTAAAGGCTTCCAAACCAATGTCTTGAGATATATATATGTGTGTGTGTGTGTGTGTGTAAGTTATTTAATGTTGTGCTATTGTGTATTTATTGTGCTTGAATTTGGTTGTTGAATACATTATTGAAATTGGAAGTTTGAGTATATGAATTGCTTGTATGATTATGTGTTAGGGGTTGGAGAAAGTAGATAATTCTCCTTTCTTTTGATATGAAATCCAAAAGCATGAATTAGAGCTTCTAATATGGTTGATGAATGCTAGATAAATGTGATAATGTCGAATTCTTTGTCATGTTTATGTTATGTAGAAAATAAGAGAGATTTGTGAACGTTGAACGTTCTTGACTAATCTTGTATAAATGCATGAATTGGTTCAATGCTTAGACACGGTGTAGTGTTTATAAGTGTTACCAAGCTTGTTGATTCTTTGTACCAAGCTTGTTGATTCTTTTTAAGTGTTTGAGCATATTATGTATGAATATGTACTAGTTTTGGATATTTGTTAGTTGATTTTTACTTGGTTTTTATTTTATCTTTGTTTAGCTTGGAGACGTATTGTTTGAGTTCTTGGTGTGTGGTTCGTACTCGATCCTCTTCACAAAAACCCCTGACTACGACCCCGAGTTGGAATTGAACTTGAGAAGGGCTAGGAGGCTTTCTTTGGAAAGTGTGAATAGCAACCCTCCTAGTGACCATTTTGCAGAATCTTTTACCTCAATGGATCATCGCGAGGAGCAAGAGGAGGAAATTCCAAGAGAAGTACCTCAACATCCTCCCATTCAAGGGAGGAACATCCCGTTGAGGCAAATTCTATTGCGGGAGGTTATGGCTCTCAATCTAGAGCACCAACTAATATGCATCACATATTTGGCGGTTGGAGAAAATGAGCATTTCGAGTTAAAGTCTGGATTGATACACTTGTTACCGTCCTTTCTCGGTAGGCAAGGGAAAGATCCCAACAAACACCTCATTGATTTTTATATGGTTTGTAATGTGATGCTTCCCGAAGGAGTGAATGAGGAGTTATACATGTTGAAAGCTTTCATGTTCTTATTGCGAGATGCCGCAAGGGATTGGCTCCATTATCTTCCACCTGGGAGCATTACTTCATGGACTGAGTTGAAGAGGATGTTTCTCTTAAAACACTTGCTGGCTTCAAAATCTGCGAGCTTGAAGACGAATATAAGCAATATCATCAAATGGAATGAGGAGTCCTTTTATGAAATTTGGGAGAGATTCAAAAAGTTTCTTGCTAGTTGTCCGTATCAAGGCTATACGAATGGGGATTTGGTGTACTATTTTTATAATGGTCTTCTTGATCAAGATCAAAGGCTAGTGAGGGGAGCTTTAAATGGTTCTCTTGGGAACAAGTCCTCTAGTGAAGCTATGGAGCTTTACGAGGAGTTAGCCGAAGAGTCAAAAAACTTTAGCTCAAGAGCTGATTTGAGAAGGCAAATACCCAACAATTCAATTTCTCCTTCCAACCATGGAAAGCTTGAATACCAATTTTCAAATATTACTTCTATGGTCAAGACTTTGATGACACATTCTGGGGAAAAACCTCACGTAATGTCTTGTGAGATTCGTTCTTCTCCACATCCAACTGATTCATGTCCTACTTTTCAAGAAGATTATTTGGAGCAAGTGAGCTCCGTGGGATATCAAGGAGACCAAGGATACCAAAATCAAGGGTATCAAGGATATCAAGGCTACCAAGGAGGCGGAGGTTACCAAAACTGGGCTTACAATGCGGCTAACCAAGTCAACCTAAATCTATGATATGGGAATGCACAAGGAGGACAAAATGTTCAATCTTATCATCCTTCTCAACTACAATATCGGCCACCACTACTGCAATACCAAAGGCTTGGTGATAAGCCCCACAATCAAGGTGAAAGTTCGGGGATGTCAAGGAAAGAAATCATGCAAGCCATTGGAAAGTTGAAAATATGTGCGGACAAGAATGAGAAGCACCAACAGAAGGCCGACTCTAGAATCAAAAATCTAGAGACGTAAGTGACCCAAATGGCTCAAATCTGAATCGAATGGAGGTAAGATATTCGGGAAAACTTCAATGTCAATCGGAGCTTAATCCTCGAAAAAATACGAGTGTTATCACTTTGAGAAGTGGTAAGGAGGTTGGCGATTCCTAGGAGGATGAAATTGTTGAAACTAAACCCGTTTTGGTTGAGGTGTTCGAAAAGGAAATTGATGAAGAGGCCAAGAAAGTGGCCAATGAAAAAGTGAGGAAGGGAAATTGACATTCATTCCCAAACCTTCATCCCCTCCTCACCAGAAGGCAAATAGGGTGGAAATCCCTCCATATGAACCGGAAACACCATAACCGGAGGCTTTGAAGGACAAGAGTAGGAAGGAAGACAACAAGGACATTTACGAAGTTTTTTTGTAGATGTGAGGTAAATATTCCTCTCTAAAATGCCATTGAAAAATTCCTAGTTATGCAAAATTTCTTAAGGAATTATGTGTTGGGATAGAAAGCAAAGGGCAAAAAATAAGCTAAAGAAATGGAGAAATGATCATGTTTCTGCTTTATGCAAAAGGGAGTTACCACCTAAATGTAGTGATCCCAGTATGTTCACCATCCCTTGCATGATAGGAAACATACATTTTGAAAATTCCATGGTTGATCTAGGTGCATCCATAAATGTGATTCCTTATATAAGAGCCTCAATTTTGGCACATTGTATAAAACTGGGGTGGTTATCCAATTAGCCGATCATTTTAGTGCATATCCTAAAGTGATTTCTGAGGATGTGTTTGTTAAGGTGGATTCCTTAATATTCCCCGCAGATTTCTATGTCTTAGATATGGAGCATTGTAAACATGCCACTCCAATTTTGTTAGGGAGGCCATTTTTGAAAACCTCTAGGACAATGATTGATGTGCACAATGGTACCCTCACCATGGAATTCAATGGGATTAAATTAGAGTTTAACATAAATGACTCTATGAAGTATCCCAATGAAGAATATTCTTTCCATGCTTTAGATGTTATAGCTGATGTAGTGCAAGATGTTTTTATATTAAGTGGTGATGATTCCTTGTTAGTTGCTCTAGAATGTTATAATCATGATGCATGCAATGTATAATATATGAGTGCTAACTTGAAGGAAAGCTTGGAGGACTTGAATGACTGTCCAAAGATGAATTTTAACCAACCTCCTCTACCTTTTGAGGAATCCAATAAACCGGAACTCTTTCCATCAATGAGAAACCCCCGGTGATTGAGTTTAAACCTTTGCCAAGTGACCTCAAGTATGCATTTTCTTGGGGAAAGGGAAATACTACCGGTCATTATTTTGAGCAAACTTGTCAAGGAGCAAGAGGGGAAGCTAATGGAGGTTTTGCGAGAAAATAAGGAAGCAATTGGATGGACTATTTTCGACATCAAAAGTATAAGCCCATCCACTTGCATACACCAAATCTTATCGGAAGATGATGCAAAACCCATGAAACAATCTCAACGCCGTTTGAATCCTCCTATGATGGAGGTGGTAAAGGTGAAGATCCTCAAATTTCTTCATTATGGGATGATTTATATAATTTTGGATATAAAATGGGTAAGTTCAACACAAGTGGTGCCAAAGAATAGTGGGGTGACGGTGGTTGAAAATGACAAGGGTGAAACGGTGCCCACTCGCATCCAAAATGGGTGGTGTGTTTACATTTATTATTGAAGGTTAAATACGGTAACCCGAAAGCATCATTTCTCATTACCGTTCATTGATCAAATGCTCAAGAGGCTCGTAATTCACCCATATTATTGCTTTTTGGATCGGTACTCCGGGTATTTTCAAGTGGACATTGTCCTGAGAGACCAAGAGAAGAAAAAATTCACGTGCCCCTTTGTTACGTTTGCTTACCAGCATATACCTTTTGGGCAACGTAATGCCCCTGCCACTTTCCAAAGGTGCATGGTAAGAATTTTCTCGGAATTTTTTGAAAATTTTGTTGAAGTATTTTGGATGATTTCGCCGTTCATGGTAATTCCATCGATAATTGTTTAGAAATTTAGCAGAAGTTCTTAATCGTTGCATTGATGCTAATCTTGTGTTGAATTCTGAAAAATGTCATTTTATGGTAGAACAAGGAATTATCTTAGGCGAAATTATCTCCTCTAAGAGTATTGAGGTAGACAAGGCAAACATAGACACAATTCAAACCTTGCCTTATCCTACTAATGTACGCGAAATGCTTTCTTTTCTTGGCCATGCAGGATTTTACCGCCGGTTCATCAAAGATTTTTCAAAAATTGCATCTTCTTTGTGCAAGTTGTTGCAAAAGGAGGTGGAATTTTTTGTGGACAAGGGATGCAAAGGGGCATTCAATTCATTGAAAGAAAAATTAGTCTCGGCCTCTATTATTCAACACCCGGATTGGTCCATGCCTTTTGAGATCATGTGTGATGCAAGTGATTATGTCGTCGGAGCGGTCCTCGTTCAAAGAGTGGGGAAAATTCCTCACGCTATTTACTATGCATCCATGACTCTCAATAAGACCCAAAGGAACTACTCCACCACTGGGAGGTCGTCGCCGTACCTCTCAAAAATACATTTATAAGCCCAATAAGCTTACTAAATACAACTAAGTAGATAGT
>JAULKM010095633.1:0-27026 GCA_032355605.1 Rubia tinctorum
ACGGGGGGGGGAGAGAAAAAGGAAACACTTAAAGGAGAGATTCTTGATTTAGACTCTCCAAAACCCTCCCACTTCATCACATGGGGTAGACCTATTTGATGAGTGAGAGATTTTAATGAGATAAATTGTATATTTTGATCAAATGATATTGTGTCATGTGTCTTCCTAATTTATATTTTTGCTCCAATGGATTTAAATGGATAAAACACAATTATCTTCAAAAAAATATATTATAAAAATGACACCAAAATTCATTTAATGAAATTCTCTATAAATAGACATCAACGTTGATACATTTCTCACATCTCTTCCAAGTTCTATTTTCCTCTCATTCAATCTTATGAATTTTTTTTGTAGTTTTTTTGTTTAATTCGAATTGTTGAAAATAGATTCACCTACTTCAAATTTCAATAATCAATCGACAAACTCAAATTCATCGAATTCAAGATATCCCTCCGAACAATCAAATCCAAATTTTAATGTTGCACCTCCGTATTTTCTATCACCTCCAAATCCATATCAATTTTACGGGGCATTTCTCAGGTACTATTCTCAACCTCCTCTCGGATCTCATACAAAACACAACCAAAATAGGTTTTCGTCACAATTTTCTACCCAAAGATTAGGAAATCTCAAACCAATCTCGAATTTTGGCCAGTATTCCAATCACGCTCAAGGTGGAGGTCAATTTAATTGGCAAGGTAATGGTCAATATGGTGGAAAAGGCGGTGAACAATATGATGGAGAAGGCGGTGGACACAATTCAAGTCCAAACATATTTGAGGTTACAAATGAATAGGATGAAGTTGAGAACGATAAGGTGCAACCAGTGGCTCCAAAAGAACAAAGAAAATTCCACAATCGTGGTCTGAAGAAGATGACCAAGTCCTAGTGAAATCGTAGATTGAACATTCCATGAATCCAAAGACAGGTACTAATCAAACCACTAGGATATTTTGGGGTAAAATTAAGCATTCTATTCATGAACATACATGAAAAGATAGAACAGTGTACGAGTGCAAGACTCGTTGGCAAAAAATTTCTAGAGAAGTTGGTCACTATATTGCGGCAATGAGCATTGCCACAGGAAGATACTGCAGCAGGAAGGGGAATGAAGACATCCGAAAGGAAGTCATGACAATTTTCAAACAAGATCGAAACCGCCAGTTTAGCATTGAATATGTATACCACATTTTGGGTGAGGTTCCAAAGTTTAGATCACAGCATGTCTTGGGGGAATCAAATGCATGGACAGCTTATTAGAATCATTTGAATGACCAAAGTAGTGAGGGCAGTGGCAAGAGGTCATGGTTGAATAATAGAGGTGCATATTCAATATCAACTAACGAAAGCGTACATGGCAGTGAAGACCACCCCTCCCCCCCCCCCACACCTATGTCGCTTCCCATGGCCATCAAATCTGCAAAAAAAAGGAAAATAGGTAAACAATAATGTATTTCACTCACTTGATGAGTATAATTTAGTTAAACGTGAATGAATGGAAGATGAGCGCCTTCAGCTTGCAGAGAAGATGGAACACGATCTTCAATTCAAGCGTCTTTAGTGAGAGGAAAATGAACGTGAGAAAAAGACTATGATTCTAAACACTCTTCTGATACTTGGTCTGAATGTTAATTCTAAGCAAGTAATCATTTGAGATAAATTGATGGCTGAATTATACGACAACTAACTTCTAGCATCAAGCAGTTTGTTTCACCTCTCATTCTCGTTTCAGTTTTTCATTCTGTAATATTTGTGTATTCCTAGTTCATCTTTTCATTTTCATGGTTTTTAATTATTAACTTGATTATGTAAGCCTGGTGAAGTTTTATGTACGTTGTTTGTTTTTATTTTGATGTAGTATCTAATATTATTGTGTTCCTCTTGTTATGAATGAACATTATAGTTTGTTGTGTTGAGTTTGCCTTCATGTTCAATGTAGTATCTCTAGTATATTCATTCGACATGAATGAGTGTTTTCACCATAGTCAAGTCCCGTCGCTTCACGTGGATGGACCCTCCACATTCAAATTTTTCAGCCAATAAGAGTTAGTGTCAGGTCCGATCGCTTCACGTGGGTGGACCCTCCACATTCAAATTATTCAGCTGATAAGAGTTAGTGTTAAGTCTCATCGCTTCACGTGGCCGAAAAGAGTTATTGTCAAGTCATGTTGCTTGACGTGAGTTGAGGCGGTTTTGACCATAATTTTTGCGTCCTGTGTCAGAATCAGGCAAGGCCGGTGTCGTTAGAACCGATTTGACAAGAGTAAGTTCCAAGTCCCATTTTTTCATGTGGGTGGGCCCTCAACATTCAAATTATTATGCCGACAAGAGTTAGTGTCAAGTCTCGTCGCTTCACGTGAGTGGGCATTCGACGTTCAAATTATACAGCCAACAATCGTTAGTGTCAAGTCCCGTCACTTCACATGGGTGGGCCCTCGATGTTTAAATTATTCTACCGACAAGAGTTAGTGTCAAGTCTCGTCGCTTCATGCGGGTGGGTCCTCGACGTTCAAATTATTCAGCCGACAAGAGTTAGTGCCAAGTCTCATCGATTATCGTGGGTGGACCACGTGAAACCAACCATAACACTTCCTCATCTTTTCGTGGCCTATAAAAGAACTAGATGTATTTACTTCTCATTATCACATCGAATTTCATTCCTCACACTTTCTTATCACAACTATCCTATGTCTTCCTTCTCAAGCCAACCACTGTCTCCATCTTCTATCTCCGATTTCTCAACCAATGATGTCGATCATGAAATAGAACAAGCCATAGACCGATCAAGTCATAGAGAGAGATGGAAAGGAATGCGTAAAATTATTGGAATTTATATCAAGGGATTACAACACAACCGTAGCCCAGATGCAAGTACCAGAAGGAGTGGAAAAAGAAAGGTCATCAATAGAGACCGTGAAGGAAGTTTGAGAATGTTGTTGCAGCAATACTTTTTCGAACCGAATGACAATGTGTACATCGATGTCATGTTTCATTGTAGATTTTGTATGCAAATAGAATTATTTCTTCGCATAGTTGGGGATGCTACTCTACATGATAGCTATTTTATACGATGATCAGATGCTTGCGGAGTGCTTGGGTTTATTCTGAGCACAAAATGCTCAGCTGCAATGCATATCTTGGCATATGGTTTAGCCTATGATCAAGTTGATGAATACTTGGCCATCGTAGAAACAACTGCCAAAGATATTCTTCGGCATTTCATGAAGGTCATTATTTAGGTGTATCATACCTCAGGGGACCAAACCCTGAGGAAATTGAACGCATAAAGCATGTTAGAGCTCAACGTGGTTTTCATGTAATGATCGGCAATGTGGATTGCATGCATTGGAACTGGAAGAACTGCCCAGCGGGCCAGCGGGATGGAAAGGACAATATATTTGTAGATCCAGGAAAACTTCTATTATCTTAGAGGTTATTGCTTCTTATGATCTTCGTATATGGAATGCATGGGTCGTGTAATGATATTAACGTTCTTGATCGTTTGCCGTTGTTCCATGATGTTTTGAATGGAATGACTTCGAAGTAGGAGTTTCATATCAATGGCCATGATTATGATAAGAGATAGTATTTAACAGATGAAATCTATCCCGAGTGGGCCGCATTTATCCTTTCCATTCGCCTCCCTTGGGACCAAAGGAGAAACTATTTGCTAGAGCCCAAGAAAGCTTTTGAAAGGATATTGAATATGCATTTGGAGTTTTGCAAGCTTGCTTTCATATCATTCACAACCCTGACTATCATTGGGATGTGGAAATGGTGGGTAAGATTATGATTGCTTGTGTTATACTTCACAACATGATAGTTGAATATGAACGACATACATATGGCCTCCATTTTGATGTGACTGACTTCATGGATACTCCTGAGGAACCCGGGGAGTATGAAACAGGGGATCAGGCAGATATGACATTTTTCCTCCAAGCAAGATTTTGCCTACACAATAGGGAAAATCACCAACAACTTAAGAATAACTTAATTAAACATCTTTGGCAACACTCTGGCCCTTCGAATTAATTATGTTGTTGCTCGTTACTTTAATTTTGAATGTTTTTTAATCTCCAATTTAGTTTGTAATTTGTTGTTATGTTTTCTATGAGCTGCAGATTCCCTTAAAGTGACTTGGGTCAACACTCACGATTTACCTCCTTTCTCTCTCGCTTCTCTCTGAACCATCACCACCGCCAACGGCTATTTCACCACTGCAACGAATTTCTTTTTTCCGAACTCCTTTCCACCACCACAGGAATCCACCGATATCCACCTCTCTTCCATCCACCCAAATTAACCCAATTACGAACTACAAAGGAGAGCCCTCAATCCTTTTCACGTCGGAGGAGATAAGCGAACTATCAGCCCACTACAAAAATGCTTTGATTCGGAATTTTCCAAGAGGCAGACCTTCGATGGAACGCATTGAGCAGGATTTCAAGATGATAGGGTTTACTGGAGGTTATCAATTGGGGGTTATTGACTTCAAAAATATCTTAATCTGTTTTCAAGCCAAGGAGAATTTCCAACGCTGCTGGATGAAAGCCATTTGGTCCTTCAATCACTGAATATAAAGGGCCTAACAAACCCAATAACAAGAGTATTAAGGACTTCTCCAAATTCATTACCACAAACCAGCTAACACAAATATTCACTATGGGGAACACCTTCACGTGGTCTAATGGTAGGCTTTCACCCACAATTGAAAGATTGGATAGGGGTTTGGTAGATAATAACTGGCTTTTAAACTTTCCAAATAGCTCTATTCATACTCTTAATAGACACACATCAGATCACAGCCCCCTGCTCCTCACAATAGGCAGTTCAATACCATCACATCCAAAGCCATTTAGATTCTTAGATGTTTGGACAACTAGAAAAGACTTGCTTGGAATCATAGAAACTAACTGGACACAACCAATTCAGGAATCTGGTATGGTGAAACTTTTTTAAGCTTAAAAGACTCAAAACTGACCTGAAAAAATAGAATAGAGAGTGTTTTGGGATATTAATGCCAACATTAAGAATGCAGAGGAAGACCTTAGGCAACAGGAAATCATTTATGAGACAAATCAGTGTCCAAATAAGTTAATAGAACTTAAACATAAAAGGGAAATTTTGTTAAAAGCACTTCATGAGGAAAATCTATTTTGGAAGAAGAAAGCTAAGCTTAAATGGTTAAAAGATGGTGATGAAAATACAAAGTACTTTCATGCAACTGTTAATCAGAGAAAGCAAAAGCAAAACATCTCAAAAATAAAAAACTCACAGGGTAATTGGACTGATAATCATGTGGAAATTGAGGAGGAAGCTATTCAGTTTTATAGGAATTTGTTGCAGGAAGAGGAAATAACTGATTCTAACTTGTTTCTCAAACATTTCACTAGCCAGATTCCTAACTTAGTTACAGATGAGGATAACCTTTTATTAATGGTCAAACCAACAGCTCAGGAACTAAAGGAGGTTGTCCTTTCTTTAAACCAAAATGGATCCCCAGGACCAGATGGCTACACTGCAGTTTTCTTTAAAAACAACTGGGAAATAATCCAAAATGATGTTCTGGAAGCTACACTTGAATTCATGGTAGGAAGCAGAATACCACCTGCTATATCCAGCTCTTGGATTTGTCTTATTCCTGACAAAGATATTCCAGTAACTTTCTCGGACTATAGACCTATCTCACTCTCTAATTTCATTAACAAAATCTTCACTAAGCTACTGGTTTCTAGATTAAACAAACTTATACCTAAACTAATGTCTCATAACAAGTCAGCTTTCATTAGGGGCAAGGAAATTGCAGATAATGTTATTCACCTTAAGGAGCTAATTATATTTTTAAACAACAAAAATGGTGCTCCAAATTGCATTCTAAAATTGGACTTAGAAAAGGCCTTTGATAGAGTTAGGTGGTCATTTTTATCTGCTGTTTTAGAAAATTTTGGTTTCCACGCTGATTTTATCAATATTATTACCTCCAATCTTTCCTCTGCATGGTTCTCTGTGATAATTATTGGTAAGGCTGCTGGTTTCTTCCAACCGACAGAGGTATGAAACAGGGAGACCCTCTCTCACCTTTTCTTTTCAATTTGTTTATTGAAGCTTTTTCAAGGTGCTTACACTTCTGTTTTGATAGTGGTAAATTGAAACACTTTAACCTGCCTGCTAGAACAACTCCATGTTCTCATCTTTCCTATGCGGATGATACAGTATTATTTTTCAAAGCCACAACAAATATTGTCATTAGATTAAAGGCTTTCTTGGAAATTTTTGAACTTACATCAGGACAGAAAATCAATTATGATAAGAGTAATTACTTCATTAGCAACCGGGCATCCAGAACTCAGGAGCTTTTAATTAAAAATGTACTGAAAGTTAAACCTGGATCCTATCCTTTCACTTATCTAGGCTGCCCCATTTTTAGGGGAAGAACCAAGGCAATACATTTCCAGCCTCTCCTTGAAATATATGACAGAAAGCTTCATAATTGGAGAAACACATGGTTAAGTGCAGCTGGTAGGTTAACACTCATCAAATCTGTCATGTATTCCATCCCTCAGCATCTGTGGGCTGTCATGGAACCCCCAAAATCCATAGTGAACAGACTTAAAAAGAAAATTACCAGTTTTTTTGGGGGGAAATCAGTATGGACCTAGAAAGGTTTGGATTAGCTTGGACAGAATGTGCTTCCCATTAGATCAAAATGGATTAGGTCTTAGGAAATTGACTGACATTATTGACACATTTTCTCTTAAACTATGGTGGAAGTTCCAATTAGGAGAAACCTCTTGGAGTCAATTCTTATGGTCACTGCCACATAGTAAAAGAAAATCACAGAACTGGAAGAGAATCATAAAAATGGACAGTGTGGCTCTAAGTTCCACTAGGGTTTTTATTGGGAATGGACTATCTAACTTCCTAACCTCTAACTAGACTGGCTTTGGCCCTCTCATGGATAGAATTGCAACTGATGTAATCCCTGTTGATCTTTCAGTGGCTGATTTCATTAACCACAGAGAGGTTTATATGCCTTTATTAACCAACCTTCAGCCTGACATCTCCTCTTTTCTGCAGGACTCAAAGCTTTGCATGGATAGAAAAGACAGAATGGTGTGGATGCCAGCAACAAATGGTAACTTCTCTTTCAAATCTGGATACCAAATCACTTCTTCACAAAGAGGTAGGCTAAAATCACTACAATAGGTATGGAACCCACATCTACCGAAGAAAATTAGCATTTTCCTATGGAATCTGGTCATGCAGCCTTACCATTTGATGACATCCTAGTTTTTTCAAGATTCTCATTGTCTTCTAAATGCCCTATGTTCCATAACCTTGACTCGCTTTCACACCTTTTCAACTCCTGCACACTTGCAAAATTAATCTGGTGTCAGATTCATTCAATTTTGAGTATCATAACTCTTGAGTTCCACTCTAATTATGATAGACTTACTTTCTACTGGTCCTATAAGGGCACATCTGATGTACATACTAAAATGGTTAACATTTTTCTATCATTTGTAATCTGGAATCTATGGAAAGCTAGGAATAGTTTCTTGTTTGATGATATTGGGCTTGACACTGTAAACATCATGAAACTTATCAATGAGGACCTTTTCTTGGCCTTTTATAAGAGACCACCTGTTTCACTAACTCAGGAAGATAAGTTTTGAGTAATTAATGCTTTCATACCTAAACTTAATAACTGGAGGAAACCTAGGATTAGTTTGGTATGCTGGAATAGGCCTGCTGGTCGTTTCAAAATTAATGTAGATGTTTCTAGGTGTAAAAGCACACAGTATTGTGGAATTGGAGTCATCATTAGGGATACTCAGGGCTCATTCATAACTGTACACACATGAATAGTTATGGCTATTTCTTGCTTCCATGCTAAACTTCTTGCTGTCCAAAAGGGTTTCCAATTGGCAGCCAGTTTGGACACAAACCAGTGCATCATGGAAACAAATAATATTCAAGTTTTTCATTGCATCAATGACCCATATAAAGCTCCATGGAAACATTTTGAAATTGCTTACACATTGCATGAATCCTTTCAGGAACAACAAATCACTCATACTTTGAGAGAGGGAAATAAGATTGTTGATGCATTAGCAAAACAGGTTAACAAAAACATTATTGGATAAAACACTCTCACATATACTGATCTAAATAAAAGAATAAGAGGGCTGCTGCATCTTAATAGATTGAATGTATAAGAGTACATGGAATAGATACTGCTGATAGGGGCTTCTTTGCAGATTGGCAAGGCTGAAACTCAAAGGATGAGAAGCAAGTAATGAGGCTACCAAGAAGCCAAAGAATGAAGCAGAGAATGAACCAAATCAGGTGCAACAAAATGAATAAAAGACACTCAAAAGATGAACAACTCATCATGGAAAGGAAGCAAACTGGGTGCGGAACCGGTGCATTACATCTCCAGAATTGGGAAGTACTTTCGGAGGAGTTTTACATATAAATTTAGGTACAGTTTGGGAATCCGGCTAGGTTATGCATTAACACAAGGGGGGGATGCAAACATTGGAATCATTTCCAAACTATACCTATGATTTTCTTTTTGGGTTACAGATGGAAAATACCTTGCCTTTCTTCTACCCAAGTTTGAAAGTTTAGGTTGCTAACCTAAACTACATTGTAAAAACTATATCAATTATTTTGGTATGGTTGGGGAGCCTAATAAATATCATTCCCATTAATTTGGGTTTAATTAAAAAAAGGAGAAGTCTAGTAACATTGAACGTTTTTTACTAATCTTGTGCAAATGCATGAATTGGTTCAACACTTAGACACGGTATAGTGTTTACAAGTTTTAACAAACTTGTTGATTCTTTGTACTTAATGTCATTAAGGGGATACTATTAGGCATTGAATGACTAAAGGAGTCATTAGTGAGGTTTAGCAAGAAATGTCGAATTCACTTTTGTAAACTATTATCAAAGAAGGATAGAAGATTTATCTTCACAAAAAGTAGTAAAAGTATTGAATAGGTTGTAGGTTCAAGGATATATAAGAGGCTTGGAAGTTGAAATCAATTTGTTTTTGATCTCTTCTTAGTAGTTTATTGCATAATTACTAAATTTACATTGCTTGCTAGTTAATTTGTCTTTAAATTCGTAACATAGAAAAACCAACCAAAAATACCCCCTCTTTACATGCTTTTATATATATATATATGTATATCTCTATATCTAGTGTAATATTCACCCCTATATGTGAAAACCCTTAGAAAAATCCCTCTTCTTCATGGACAACCCAGATTTTACATTATCTACTTAGTTGTAGATAAAGAGCAATTTGGGGGTTAAAATTAGTAACTTGGAGAGGTATGGCGATAACCTTTCAGTCATGCCTTCCGTGCAAATCTAAATCTTCCCCGTATGATTACGTCTCGGGACTACAACACGAATGCTTCTCCCTAGGTATAAAAAGGCAAGGGGTAAAGCACCTTATCGATGGCTCTAGGATCACAAAGATAATCCCAGTTTCCTACTCTAGCTATCTCTACTTGTTACCCTTCAAACTAACTTGTCGTCTTACTAATGCATGTTTGATCATAACTTTAACAATGGCAACCTACGTGCACACACCCACTTGGATTCGGACCCATCATTACCCCAATCGCATCTAGGTTTCCCTCCCCGGGGGATATCAATTGTACAACACCATGAAAGTAGACTTTGGTGTGTGCTAACTAAGTGTGCAATTATGAAATTCACAAGATTGTTAAGAACAAGCCAACATAATAACACAAAAAACATAATAACACGTAGATCTAAGAAATATCACAAAATAAACATTAATACATGAATACAAATATAATCCCCAAGTCAATTAACTAGTCCCTGAGCATTGAATCTAAATATTTCATTAGATTTAATGTGATTGGGCAAAAGCAAAATAAAGAGAAGAAAAGAAAAGAACCTAGAGAGAAGGAAGAGTATTTTTTTCTCTATACCCTACTCTTAAAGATGATAAATGGGCATTTACATAAACCCTAGTAGACATAGGTCCATATATATTTCAGTAGGTAATTGGGCATAAAATAGCCCCAAAATAAGCCAAAAACTCTAGCAACCACAAATGGCAAAGGCGGTGGGATCTGGCACGGTCAGTGCTAGCCGAGTACCCTTCATACTAGTGAGGGCCACTCAACCTGGCACTGCCCATAGTCTCATGATGTCGCGGCCTGCTAGGTCTGGCATAGGTCATTTTCTTTGTTCTAGTGCGGGCCATGTCACATGGCACAGATAGCCTGTTGCAGCCTCGTGTTGATGCCTCTGAGTGCACGTCTCGTGTTGTTTGGTGTGGACTTTAAGTTGGAACCTCATTTTTCTCAGTAATATAACATGGGTCGTGTCATTTGTCACACCTCATGGGCTGGTCTTTGGGTTTTTTAATTGAAATGATGCAGTCTGTGTGAAGCTGAACTGTCTGCGCCCATGCTTAGCTGAATTTTGGAGTGGAACGAATACATAGAACACGGGCAGCTGAATTTGGCACAGTTCGTAATGGGATCTCGCATAGGTTATATTGCTTGGAATGGGCCGTGCTGAGAACCTTTGGTATGATCCTTGTTTCTTGGTACGGGCCTTGTTAAGTGAGCATTCGTGTCGGCCTTGGCCGGTCCGTGTTGGCCCCCGTACTGGCCTTGGCTGGTTCAACTGGCTGACTTGTTTTTTCCACCACAGATGAATTGCTGATCCAATTTGAGAGTTCTTGTAGTCAATTTTTAAGTGTTTGAGAAGAAAAATCAAATGCTGCCACCCTTAAGGGCTTATTTTTCTTGGATCATTCCCAAAACTCCGTGCAGGCTCCAACATCAATCTTTCTGCTTCTTTGCCTTGGGTCTTGGCCTTCTTGAACTTGAAGTTCGCCTTTTCCGGGCTCAATTCCATCTACTACCATTATTTGAAATCTGTGGCCTTCAATATACTACTGTCCTTGAAAATAGCCTACGATATCTTCTACCATCCTCACGAATGGCCTTCAAATATCTACTACCACCCTCGCGGATGGCCTTCTACAAAGAGATGATGAAAAAGTACTCACGAGCAACCTACTAATAAGATCACAAAGGAAGATCTAGATGCTCTTGAATACAAAGTGTCTATTATAATCAATTAAGTCTACAAAACTCGGGATTTAAACAAGAAAATAAATAATGGTCGTTTAAACCCTTTGTTCTGCAAACTGACTAAAACTATCAATCAAGCAAATAAAATATGATAATAAATGTATCAAATGCATCGGTTAACGCATAGAATAAGGTGAACATCAATAACCGCACACTTAAACCTTTACTCATCCTCAAGTAAATAAAAATGAGAAAATATCCAAGAGGAATGTAGCATGCAAAGAGAAGTTAACCGGTTACCCTAGTACCGATACACTTTACTTATTCCCAAGCTACCCTAGTTCCCCCAAAGATGTAAGAATTTCACAAATATCATACTACACCAAGATACTAAAGTAACCTAACCACCCAAAATATTGTGAAGAAAAAGGTAAGTTCAAATGATATGTGTTGAACTAGCTTACTCCACAAAATAGTCCGCCAAAAGCAATCCAAGAGTTGTTGCCGGAAAAAACCAGAAAGGATAATCCAGAAGATCCTCAACTTGGTTGTAACTAAGGATAACTCGAGATTCTATACTTAGCTACAACCAAGAATAATAACGAAGGATCCTCAACTTAGTTTCTGTTTTCTCTCAATTCCTCTCATTTTTTCTATGAGCCCTTTCGGATTTTCATCCTAGCTATCACAGATGTTGAGGTCACCATCTCACTTTTTTCCACATAGCCTCTCATTTTTGCCTAATATTTCCAACTTAGTTGGGTCTAGCCTCTCATTTTTACTTAGGCCTTTTGACTTATCTGATTCTTATTCCCATTTTTTCTAAGTTGCCCTTTCGGGTTTCCAACATAACCGGATAGCACAAAATGCCCTAAAAGAGGGCTTCATAATACTTACATCACCAAAAAGGTTCATCCCAAAACATTCCCCAACAAAGTGATAGCACCCTAAAGATTGAACCACCAAACACTCTACCAAACTTCCCAAAACAAAAGATAACACCAAAAAGACACCAAACAAAACAACACCAAAAACACAAAGGAAACCCGAGATGAAAACTCCTAAGTGTTTCACTACTTCCTCCCCCAAACTTAAAAAATGCATTGTCCCCAATGCAATGAATCAATGTAAACAATAAGTGAGAGAAACAGAAGTTAAAAAACTCACTCATGTGATTCCACAGGGTCCCTTCTTAACTGCCGAGTCTCGTGCCTCCTCTGCCTTTCTTCTTGATGTTTTTCTTGCCTCTTGATAGGAATGAAATCTTGAAAACCATCGAACTTTGAAATGTGAAGTCTCTCAAGCACCTTCTCGATGGAATTTTCTTGGACATCCAACCTCTCATCTACAATGGAAAAATCCTCTGTCATCTCCCGCTCGGTGGATTCTATCCTACAACCCTAAGTGTGCATGGTATCCTCCATAGAGCCTAGCTGATTCCCAAAATTATCCAATTGTAAGCTTATCCCGCCTACCACTTTACCGTTATCCCACATAAGTTGGGTAGAACCAGCAAGTTAGTCCCCAAAAATAAGGAATTGTTCGAGGAGATCTGTGGGCAGATGAGTGGGACTAGGTGATGCTCTAGACAGAGTCTCGTCGTTGTCCTGCTTGACATCTATGTCCGGGTTTGAGAGGATTCTTTAGAAATCCTTCTCAAACCTCAAATTTAGGGCTAGGAATAGATCATCTGACATCATATCCTAGTTGATAGTTGTACGCTCCGACTGAGGAAGAATCATAAAATTGCATACCATGGAATTGCCATACAACCATAC
Source organism: Rubia tinctorum (assembly GCA_032355605.1). Classification (NCBI taxonomy): domain Eukaryota; kingdom Viridiplantae; phylum Streptophyta; class Magnoliopsida; order Gentianales; family Rubiaceae; genus Rubia; species Rubia tinctorum. The sequence goes on from JAULKM010095633.1 coordinate 12,880, forward strand.
AAAGTGATCCTCCAAAGTCAAAGTAACTACCATAGACGCTCTTGCAAGTTTTTCATGGTAGCTACTATAGAAGGCCTCGCAAATTTTCTGATGTATACCATGTCCCCGAATGACCAAATTTGCCATTGCTAATGAAGAGGGTACTATGGGCCAAGGGGTGGGCTAAAAGTCCGACCATGCCACCCATAGGAATATTTCCACCCTTCTTGCCTCCCATGTAGTACACTACTCCATGAAAACTCCGACAATGTTGGGATAGAAATTCTCCTCCGGAGTTATCAACTAAAATAATTAGACATCCAAACTCGGACACTGTGAAATCTCTGCGTGGCAGAATACCCACATGGACAATAAATGCTAAACATATCTCATCGTTGGATGGACAATTGACATGCTCTTGAAAGATGCTTCCTCTCGGTGCCCGAAATAATCCTCCAAAAATTTCTCAAATAAAATGGAAGGCCTTATTGGTGTGTTCTCGGAATCTCCTTCCTATACTTCCACTCAAATGATTGGGAAATGTCTCGATGTGACATAGTTTACTCCTTATCCATGTGGAAGTGGATGATCCTTCTTCCCTAAATGTCCTTTGATTGATTCAAGGTTTCCAAGAACTCCAAATTTAACCAAATATAGGTCTTTGAATACTTTTCAAAGAAGCCCTCTAGACCTATCCGGCTTGGCAGGTACATGACGGACTCGAGTAGGCCTAAAGTTCCCAAAGTCTCCTTGCAAGTGAACTTCGAATCCAATATGGTTCACTTCAGGCATCTCAAGTACTTCCACCTCCGGGCCGCATTCCTCGAAATGGTGGTCAATCTCATAAACTCATCAATAACACAAGTGGGGTTAGAAGAAAGATAAGTTGTTGGCTCTCGTCTCCCAACCTTTTCCAGCTTCTTCCCTTTGTCACCCTGGGAAGTTGTTCCTTTTTTGGCTTTTTTTCTTTTTGGAGGCATTCTATCATAACAAGAAAAAGACAGTATTGTAATAATAACCAAAGGTATGCATCAAGAATCATCAAAAATAAAACTTCCTCCTAAATAGCCAAAACATCCCAAATCATGCGAATCATGCTATCTCAACATAAAAGCTATTCAATTAAGAAACATTCTTCCTAAACAAACCCATGACAAATCATAGCATCATATCAAGAAGATCATGCAATCAAGAATCATTCATCCTAAATCATCACAATAAATTAAGATCATATTATCAAAAAATAAGAACAATGTGCCCCGCCCCCAAACTTAGTTCAACATAAGATCATTCAAATAACCCAAAAATTTCCTCAAAAAACTTCCACATATTTTTGAGTTTCAAGCTTCTCATCACATCATCAACATGCTAAATAAAACAAGGAAACATAAAGCACAAAGGATTACCCGGAATTTGAAGCAAATGAATGAAGAATCCACACAAAAAGAAGCAAAACTTGCTAATTTTCAGAGAAAAAGGCTTCAGTTTTTTTTGTTTCACCAAGAGGAAGTGAGAGGGAGTATTTTTGGGAGATTTTAATGAGCTAAATGAATCCTATGGGTGAGGTAATGTACTATGGATCATTATTTTTGGAAAATAAGGTGATTTAGAAAAGAGGTACAAATGAGATAAGGGTGGCATTTTTTTAATTAGAGAGTGAAAGGGACAAAAGTACCAATTTATTTATACATAAGAGAGGTGTTGATGTACTATTTACACAAACACTTGAAGGAAACAAAGGTTATGCTAAATTAATGGGCCAAATTTTTTAATTTTTAGCTTAAAATTCAAATTTTCTCAAATCTGAATTTTTTACCCAAAAATAGAAGCCACACGAGGAATGACACGTGGCCAGCCTCGTGCACAGGAGGCCTAACATGAGGCTACCATCATGCTACCCATGTCAACATGGCTCGTGCCAGGCAGCCTAGCACAGTTCATGTTGATGGCACGACCAGTACCAGAGCCCATCAACACAAGGCACTCCTCGTGCAAATGTCTTTTTACCTTTTTCCTCAATTTTCTCTAAGAAAATTTGTCACCTAACGAGCCCTAAATCCTTTCACTCAAAAAGAACAATACTTGAGCTCAAATTCATCAAACAACAAGAGCTTCATCCCATAAATATTTGTCACACACTAAAACCTGAAAAACCTATCTACTAAAGAATATAAAAAACAAAGGGAAAATGAGCATCATATTTTTATTTTCATCCTCACAAATTATTTATTTTTCACGCATTTAAATTGAAAGAACCTATCATTGGGTTTTCAAAGTTGCCATCTGTAAATCCACCTACGATGACATCCTTGTGAAGGGGTCTCCACAAGGTGTCATCCTTACCCTTTGAGCGCTTTGTTTTTCAAGAAGAGTGAGTATCCATTCATAGAAAATGTTGAGTCCATAGCCATTTCCTTGGGTTTAGGAGGTGGTCGAGGGTGTTTTACATCCTCTCCACTCAACACTAACCGATGTATGTTAGTGAGTATAGAAAAAAAATCAAGATAGACAAATTATAACAAACATCATGCAAGGCAATATTCTCATCAACATGATCATCAAAATTAAAGTGCAAGGTAAGATCCTTTCATCACTCTCATAGTCATCAAAAATCTCATCAACTAGGCTATCTTCATTACTATCATCAAGAGCCTCATCATGGAAATCATCATTATCTATTATGCAAGAGTTCTTACGTTGTGCAAGATCTTCACATAAGGTTATGCATTTACACACAAGAGAAGGATTAGGTGAATCATGCAAGATTTGTAAATATCAAAACCAACCCTATCCATGTTATATTATAAGGTTAGTGTTCCCAAATGGACATCAATCTTAGTCCTTGATGTTTTAAGGAAAGGTATCCCCAATAAAATTGAGGGTGTACCACCATCGTGCCCAACATCAAGGACATAAAAGTCTGCCAAAAACACCAAACTACCAAATTGAACCATCACATCATATACTAGACCCAAAGGACTAGCATGGGAGTGATCGGCCAATTGAATAATAACCCTAGTCTCTTTCATTTCACCTATTTCTAGGTTCTCATAAATGCAAGATGGGATGACATTAATTGAGACTCCTATGTCTATCGTAGCATTTTTTCGCATAGGGAGATAAGAATAGAAAACATGTCAGGGTTGTCACATTTTCTAGGCAACTTCCTATGATTAAGAGTAGCAACTCCCCCTATTTTCACTTCCCTAACTCCCTAGTTGGTTTGTTCTTTTTCCTAGTGCATGCAACTTTCAAAAATTTAGCATAAGAGGGAACATGCTCAATCAAGTCCAAGATTGAGACACTATTCTCAACCTTCTCGAAGATCTTTCGAATGTGATCATCATTGGTTGCCACCTTTGGCCTTCCCCTAGGTGCACTAGGTAAAGGTGGTCGAAGGTTCACCCTCGCCTCGGATGTTGGAAGCTCCTTGACTGGTTCCTCCTCAAGAACCAATTTTCGCTGCTCCAACTTAGTTTTGTTTCTCTCCATGATCAATTCATCTTCTTTTAACATGTCTCTCTCAGGCTTGTTCACCTCCTTCCCGCTTCTTAGTTTCAAAGCGCTCACATTCCTAGGATTGATATTTGGTTGGGAAGGAAGCTTGTCGGACTCCTTGGCTTCATGTTGGCTTACCGAGGCGGAAAGTTTCCAGACTTGAATCTCAAGACTATTTATGCTCAAAAATGCCCTTATCCAAAGATCTTCAATCTCGCGCCTTGTGTGCTCTGTAAAGACATCTTTCTTCTTAGCTAATTGGGAGATCACATCCAAAATCTCTTCTCAATATGACTTGTAGAGTGAGGCATTGTTTTTTAAGGCACTTCGCCCCTTTTTAGGGTTGGGTGGAGATTTTAAACCTCGATTGTACCCTTGTACTTGATTATCCTCTCGCCAATGAAAGTTGGGGTGATCACGGTACCTCAGGATTAAGGAGTTCGCGTAGGGGTCTTGTCTTTCGCCTCCTTGGTTCCATCGGAACCCTTGTGGTTTATTCCCCATACCTAATTGTTTCCTATTTCCATTGTTTAATTCCAATGTCTTCACCTCCTCCAAGTCTTCTACCATTTGTAGACAAGCATCGATGCGATGATCGAGACTACAAATGATACACACCTTGACTTGTTGAACTCTCCCCTTCATGAATTCCTTCATCATAGAAACAAGAGCTGAACTTTCTCCTCCAACTTAGGGGATTGATATGGTTCTTTCATGAGTTTCACCCTAGATCATGCAGCAAATTGCCTTGTACCATTTACCACCTCTCCAAAGAGTGTCATAGCATCATTTGGGCTCTTGTTGGCAATTGGACTATTACAAGAGGCATTCACCATACACATGTCATCATCACACAACTCTTCAAAGAAATAGTAAACCAAGTCTCCCTCCTTAAATGGATCAAAATGACAGCTTGCGAATAGTCTCTTAAACCATTTCTAATGCTAATAGAGGGATTGATGAGAAAACTGAGAGATATTGGAGAGATGCTTCATCAACCCCGCAGACTTTGAAGCTGGGAAGTATTTCTCAAAAAATCTGCACTTCATGTTCATCCATGAGGTAATGCAACATGGGGGAAGGTAGTACAACCAATCTTTGGCCGCATCCCAAAGTGAAAAGGTAAACTACCTAAAATTGTAATCTTTCTCCGAGACTCCCACGGGCTTCATGTTGGTACAAACTTGGTAGAATTCTAAAATATGTTTGTTTGGATCTTTTACGGTGGAATGTCGGCAAGAAATGGATCATACCGCTCTTGAGTTCACACGTCACATTGAGTGGAAAGGGCGGTTAGATGATGCAAAGGGGTTGATTCTCCAAGTATGAAGACATCAACTCCCTCAAAGTTCGGTTATCCTTTGCCATTTCTTCTCTTTCTTCGGCAAAAAAAAATTGGTTCCCGTGGAACCTCCTGTATTGTCCTCCTTTTTTCTTCACCTACCCCGTGTGTATTCCGTTAGATAATTTAAGACTCCCAAATTATTGGTACATGTATGTACCATAAATTTTGAGAGAAAATTAATCAACTAAGAAAAAAACTAGCCAAAAGGTCAGAAGTAACTAGATACCTTTGAAAACTCAACAATGAAAAACCAATAAAAAACAAAAAGAAAGACAACACTAATTACTCTACTAGAACGGTATGCAAGTTAACTACTGGACCGTTAAACTAACATCTCTGGCAGTGATGCCAAAATTTGACCCACCCCTTCCCGGCATCATTAATAAATAACTTTTTCATGGGAGACCTACTACTTGGACCGAGAGGTGGCTGTAATCAAAGATAAAAATTTATAGTGTTGCTCATGTTCCTACTACTATGCTAACAAGAATAGTAAATAATGACTAGTACTAGGGTCGTCCATAGAGATGTTAGGAGTCTAATAATTAACTACACACAACCATGATCGGGTTGTCAATCCGATTACATGTTAGGAATAGTCAGTGTTGCTAAAACAGTCATTGGGGGGTTTGTATTAACAACTACAAACATGCAAAAGAACCTAAGAATAAACTATTTAAACTAGTAGTTGGGCAATATTTGTGTAACATGATTAATGTTATTTCAATCATTGATTTCATTACATACAAGAAGTATAACCCTATTCTAGTGTTTTGACATGTGGTTTGTTCGATGGTCAACACTTCCACATCCCTATCACGTATGGTGCGCACTGCCTCAATAATTAGGAGGCTACAACGATGGCCCTTCCCGCCGTGTAGATTCTAGTCTCCCCCGTACGATTACATCTCAGGCACTACAACACAAATGCTTCTCCCGGGCCTAAAAAGGAAAAGGGGGTAAAGCAGCTTATCGATGGCTCTAGGATCACAATGATAATCCTAGTTTGCTACTCTAGCTATCTCTACTAGTTACCCTTTGGAACAACTCATCATCTTACTAGTGCACGGTTGATCGTAAAGTTAACAATGGCAACCTATGGGCACACCCCCACGTGGATCCGGACCCATCATTACCACAAGTGCATCTAGATTCCCCCCGGGAGATATCAATAGTGAAACAACATGAAAGTATACGTCAATGTGTGGTAACTAAGTAAGTGTGAGAATCATGCAATTCACAAGAATGTTAAGAACAAGCCAACATAATAACACAAAACACATTGAAATAGGTAGATCTAAGAAAACTCACAAAATAAACATTAATAAAAATATAATCCCCAAGTTAATTAACTACTCCCTAAACAATGAATCAAACTATTGCACTGTATGCAATGCCATTGGATAAAAGCAAAATAAAGAGAAGAAAATATTAGAACCTGGAGAGAAGGAAGAGTATTTTCTCTCTCTAGCTTACTCGTGAAAATAAAAAATGGCCTGTCACTTTAACCCTAGTAGACATAGGTCCATGTATATAGTAGTAGGTAATTGGGCCTAAAAAATGCCTAAAATAGGCCAAAAACCCTAGCAACCACAAATGGCATGGAAGTAGGATCTGGCACGATCTGTGCCAATCGAGTACCCATTGTGCTAGTGCGGGGTGTTCAATCTGGAACGGCCTGTGGCCCCATGCTGGTGGGGCCTACTAGGTTGGGCATGGGTTAGCTTACTAGGTTACCTGGCGCAGACCGTCGGCTGGAGCCTGGTGTAGATGCCTCTAAGTGCACGACCCGTGTTGTTTGGCGTAAGCCGTCGACTGGAACCTCTTTTTGCTCGGTAGCATGGCACGGGTCATTTCATATGTCACTCTTTGTGGGCTAATATTTACATTGGTGACTTGAAACAACGTGGAACATGTGAAATAGAATAGTCCTCGCCCATACTTAGCCAAAATTTATAGTGAAACGAAGGCATGGGACACGGGCAGCTCAATTTGGCGAGGTCCCAGCAGGGGCTTGGCATGGGCCATGTTTCTTGGAACATGCCATGCTAAGGAACCGTGGTATGAATCGTGTTTCTTGGCATGGGCCTTTCTAAGTAAGCCTTTGTGCTAACCTTAGCTGGTCCGTGCTGGTTTTAGCTGGTTCGGCCGACTGATTTGTTTGCTCCGCCATGGATGAACTGTTGATCCAATTTGAGAATTATTTTAATAAATTTATATTGCTCATGAAGACAAATCCAATGGTGTCATTCTCAAGGGATAATATTTTTCGTATCATTCCTAGAACCCCGTGCAACTCTCGAACCACAATTCCTCCGCTTTTTTGCCTCAGGTTTAGACCTTCTTGAACTTCAAGTCCACCTTTTTTGGGCACAATTCCATCTACTACCACACTTTGGAATTTGTGGCCTTCAGTAAACTATCAGCCTTACGAATGTCCTTCGATATCTTTTACTATCCTTGCGAATGACCTTCAAATATCTACCACCACCCTCACGGATAGCCTTCTACAAAGTGATGATGAAAAAGTAATCACGAGCAACCTACTAACAAGATCAAAAAGGAAGATACAGGTTCTCTTGAATACAAAGTGTCCATTAGAATCAATTAAGTCTAAAAAACTCGAGATTTAGACAAGAAAACCAATAATGGTCGTTAAAACCCTTTGTTGTGCAAACCTAACTAAAACTAGCAATTAACCAAACAAAAGATGATAAAAAATGTGTAAATGCATCAGTTAACGTATGCAATATGGTGCACATGAACAGTCAATTATATAATGTTCAAATAATATATTTAAATAATTAGAAAAATAGTAGTCATGCATATATCTATAAAAATAGTACATAAATTCAAGTGAAAATTTTCATAGTTCCAACATAACAGAAAATACAATCAACTCGGATAATGATGACCTTGAAGACGATTGGCCCTCCGGCTCCTATCACCTCGAAGAACAAGGTGTCCTCAATGAGTAGGTTGTTTCTCTGAAGGAACTCGCCAAAAACCTTCGGGGAATGGGCCTTGATCTGACCACCCCCAGAGTAGTTAATACGCCACTCTGTCCTGTAGCACCTCAGCACTACGGGAGTTTTCTCAGTCAGCGAGAGTGGTACATTCTCACACGGGATGTACTCATTCGCATAAAAATATTAATTAGAAATATGCATATACATACATATAAGTATGTAATTGTCAACAAATAAAATTTATTTAAAAAGCTTTACCAAAGTAGAGTTTTTCCCAAAATTCTACAGCTTCAGAGTGCAATGGAAACATAAGCTATCAACAGCAATCGTATGATGGTCAAGCTTGAAGAATACAGGCTCTAGGTTGCTCCGTTGTGCGGTGAAATGTACGAAAACCAAAAGGTATTAGTTTTCATAAAGTCTGAAGATATGTTAGCTAGTAAATATATATGTACACTGGTGAAAGACATAGAAAAATGACGGATTGGACGATCCTTCACAAGTTATTAGTCTTGATTAAAAAGTGAAAATGTTAAGTGCAAATTGCCCTATGGAATGCAAGGAGCGACGTCGCCAATGCCGTCTCGGGTGCATGTCGGCCCAAAGCAGTGGGATGGTCAACATGTACCTACGACTTTACATAATGGTTGGTAAAGCGAATACATAACCAAACTCACATATGCATAACCATTGTACACTTAGATTCCATAATGCGACGTAGGTAAAATTTTATTCATACCGAAGGTCAGACTAAGATAGATGCGATGTCACAAACTAAAGAAAAAACTACGGGAAATAAGAAAATGCGACATCGCACTCTTATTGCATGAACTGAGTATGATAGACAACATATCGACATCGCAGATATCAGAGGAAACTAGGGGAAAAGCACATAAAACCGGAAAAATGAAGCTTTATCAACATCAAATTAAAAAAAACACTTTGGAGACACAACAAAACATTGTACCTATGTTTAAAATCAGGGAAAGTTCACACTCTCACAAATCTGAGACAAAACTAGATAACCAAAAAACAAAACACATTCACAGACCACATATCGAAATTTTAAATTAAGAATTACAACACATCGGTGTTAGGAGATTAGAAAAATCATACCTATTTTCAAGAGAGAAGAGAATGGTGAATGTTGGAGATTGATGGAATATGCGGGAAACTTGTGAATATATGCTTGAACTGATTGTTAGGGTCCCCTATTTATACCCGTTTTGGAACAACGTCATTTTGAACAACTTAGGAGTCTGCCTCGATGTCTTTGATGTCGCACCAAAGTCGGATTAGGCGACATGGTGTCGACCACTTACCGACGTTGCAGCCTTATATAGGCCTAACAATTTAACTTACCAAGTAATCAGTCAACAGTTCGAGTTTATCTACAATTTTTGTTCGCAACAATTTTCTAGTTTCAATATAAATGAAACAGATTATTAAATACACAAGTCTTTTTCAGTTTTGTTAAGGATACCACTATTCAAACTTTGCCCATATGTTAGGTTAAATATTAAGGATCGAATAACATTAAAATAAAATTCAACATATAGATTATAATTTCAAGTTTTAAGATTAAAGTACGAAAAAATAAATATTGTTCCAAATAAAAATCATATCTAATAAGGAAGAACTTTAACAATAAAAACTATAGGCCCAGCACCATTCCCAACCATGAATTCTCAACCTCGACAAATAGCTTAAAACCCATCGGCGTTAGGTTTTTCATCATTCGGTTCCCGGAGTAGTGCATGTGGTACTACTCTCCATTGTACCTGAGAACAACAGGCAACTTGTAGGACGGAAGGAGCTCCACAATTTGGCTACGCACGTACTGAATTTTAAACAGAAAACCACGTTCAGAAAATATGAAAGTAATTTATAGAAAATTTTTGTTGACAATAAAATTGATGTGCAACGGGGATTACTTACCAAAACGGGAACTGCCCCAAAGTTTTTCAGGGTCGGTGTGTGGATAAATGCAGTACGATATTGCTGACTATAGTCCGCGGACGTTCATCATCTGAATCACTACGGATCTATATTGGTAAAAGAAGTTATTATAAATTAATTTAGAATAAAAGGAATAAAATAAAAGGAAATTTAAATTTAAGAACGCTCACCTCGGGTAACAGCTCAAACCAGCACAGTTAGCATGATTCCCTAAAATCATATTGTAAAAAATCCATAAAATCAATTCAATTGATCTATTAACCTATTAAACTATGAAAACAACATTTAAGAGCAACGTAGCATACGATTACGTAATATCGATTGGTTAACCGATCAGAGTGAGACATCACATACATAGCTAAAATACAAAAAATATGCATATTCGACATCGCATCATAGCCAATCAAACCGAAGTTCGATCGAAGTACAAGCGACGCCGTGTTCATTGAAAGGAGATACACTAAAGACAGCATAACCTAAGATCCCAAACCAAAAATTTAGGCCACATTTATAGGGAAGAGAAAAAAGCCCACATTCTAACACCCTAGAACCAAATCCTACAACCCTAATTCTTAGAAACTTCAAAAAAAATGTAACTAACACATTCACATACCATATAAATAACAATCTCAATGATAATTCAAAAACAAAAGTAATACTACCACATGTTGAAACCATACCTTTGAGAAGATGGGCAGGGGAACTGTTGAAATTTGAGGGAAACTTGAATGTTTGAAGTGATGTATGAGGTGGACTCAATATTTATAGTCGTTACAAAGCATTGTGAATTCCACCTCGGCTAATTCAACGTTGCAAGTCACTTGATCTTATCAAGAATAAACCAACGTTTAAGCGACGTCGAGTACTCTTACAATAGACATCACCATTTCAGCCCACCAGTTTGTGTCTGACCAACTGTGACATCACATGTCATCGTGAAGTGCGAGAATGGGCCGAGCTGTTATCGACGTCGATAATACATAAAATGGGCCTCACCAATTCATCCCACTAGCTTAGCAACAGAGCTCGTGTTTGAACGAAACAAACATAATTGACCTTAATAACGGTTAACAGTATCCTAGATACTACTATTTGAAATTTATAAATGTCCATGAACTTTATTAGCGTCCGATTCGATTGGCAACTATTTCAACACAACCGGTGAACTTTTTTATTTTTACAATTAGGTCCCTCCAACACGATGTGGTAGAATGATATGTGAAACTAGAGATACCCTATAATCTAAATCACATTGTCACAAAAAGTTGTTCCAAGTTAGGCATCAATGAACAGGGGTATTCTTCTTCCATTTTTATTAGTATTATATTAATACCCTCACTATGAGCGTTATTAATTAGGAATCTACATTCCACCACGTAGAATCGAATGAACTTACATGTTCTTGATTTTTTATGAATAAAAAACATAAGGAAATTTGGATGTCAATTTTTATAAAGTGCTAACACGTGACATAGAGTTAATTGTTTACCATTACTTACAGTTATGCAAGGGATAATTGGAAAATCTTGTGGAAGTCTCCGTGGGAACAGTCAATGGAACATAAGAGATACCTTGATCAAATACAACAGGTCACGAGCGCGATGTTTTGATTCAGTCATTTACTTATCAATGAAATGGGACCAAAATCTTCTGAGACAGTGTATGACAAAACTTTGCAAAAATTACACTATCAGCCAAACTTCTTCGCATGTTTGCTACGGATCAGAACTATGCCTCTGGATGTTATGACAAAAATTTTATGTAGAGATTATGCGTATTTTTTAAGACAAGAGCAAACCAGGGTAATCGTCCGTCATCTATGTTAGAATTCCATTAATACTCTAACTATCAGCTAAGAACAATAATTTCCACCTCATCGAATCAAATGAAATTTTATATACTATTTTTTAATGAAATAAATTGGTAGTGAAAATCCCTCCATAAAATTTTATCAAGAATTGGTGCGTGGTGTAGAGTAAATAGTAGACGATTACTCATAAATGTGGGTGACAAATTTTCTTTTCGAGATGATCGTAATCGATTTTGGGACAACCGTGATTTTTTTTCATTTTTGCACTTAATTCCCTCCAAGAAAGTGGGAGAAGTCGGTGGTTAATGGTTGCTTATAAATATGCGAGGGTCATTCGGGAAGAACTTATGGAAATCAATGTGGAATTAAACTAGTATCTTTATTACTCTCGGTTATTATAAGTTCGACTAGGGTTGAAAAAATTTATTCTCTAGAAGATTGGAATCGAGTTTGGGACAACCAGTGTACTTTTTTATTTTTACACTTAGGTCCCTCCAAGAAAAAGGGAGAGGTTGAAATGCAAAATTGGAGATAACATTTTTTATTCAAATTTTGACGTCAATGTAGTTCCGCTTTAGGCATAACCGGTTTGACGGAAGGGCCAAAATCTAAAAATTGAGTATTTTACAACACTCTTTAGAAATTTAACTTTGGACCTTACGTGTGACGTCGCAGTTGTCTCGCATAGAATGAAACTAAAACCGAACAATGGACGATGTCGGTTAATCTGAATATTTCAGTGGGAAACGAATATTTCATCTGAAAATTTGAACCAAAATTTTCCCCCTTCCTATTTCAAGTAAATAAAGCTCAACACTAACATTCATTTCCCAAAAAATAACACAAATCCTACAACCCAAGCTACACGTTATCCATTCCATTCACACCTTACAATAGTTAAAGAGCTCAATCAAATTGCATCTCTTAAACATTTACAATATCCAAGGATTGAGCATCTAAGGGTTCCAATTAATTGACATAGTTTTCCATTCATTCCATGTTTATTTAGAAATTTGGTGATAATCCTACTACATGTTTTTTCTTCATTGATCAAAGATTCTGAAATTTCATGAGGTATGATGATTGTTTTACATGTTATATATTGTATATTGTTTTTGTTTTCTAGATAATTGCATGTTTGTAAAGAGTGAGACATAATGCCAATATTTTTATAACTATAGTTTGAATGTGCGACTTCGGTCAAATTGCATCGGGTCATGCGAAAATGGCACAGAACAAGGGTTGACATCGCATATGACAAGGAATTATTGACGTGTCTATGAATGTCCGACGTCACTCATGAATTGGTGTTCACGGAAATGATTTTCCATTCAGGCAACGTCGCTTCGAACTAGATCAGATACATTTTTCAAATTGTGATTAATATTGTTGCGTGTGACTATATTATGCGAATTCATTTGGGGACTGCCCAATTCTAACAAATATATTTTTTACTGTGTATTGGTTGTAATAGGGCCAATGAGTGAAATAAATGGACTTCCAACATGTAGTTAGATGAACTTGTCATTTCACTAATTGCCCTGACAGTCATAATGTCGCACAACAAGGAAAATGGTTGTTCAATAAAATTTATTTTTCAATTTCATATTAAACTTATGTATTTCAACATGTTGTAACATGTATTTGTATTATATGATATAGTTTTTTTTTGTTTGAACACATTATTCATTCCCACATTAAATGAACAAAATTTAATTGTTGTGTAACGTTTAACCATTTCAAGATTTATCACATTTTAAATAACATGTAATGGCTATTTACAAGGATTAGTTGTGTTATTAAATAATAAATATTATTGTAATGTACGAGAAACAATGTCTAACCGATTCATCCGCGATGTTGCATAAACCGATGCCAAATCAATACCTGACCGATTGCAATAATCGTTGTTCATTATAACTGGCGTCGATCATTCAAAACAGCATTGTACTCATCCACGTTCCACATCAGCGAGAAAAAAATATGGGTCCCTTACTGTGAATGGTGTCTCATTCAATGGTCTGCGACGTTTCTCGATTTCTAACCAACGTCAACTTTGTTGATGTTGCAGTATTTACTCTCTTATCAGCTAATATATTGCTGAGATTGATGTTGCATGCATGTGGATGTCGATGTCTTCTTTAATGATGTTACAACTATGATCTCCTCTAGTCGGCCTAAATGCTTTGACCGATGATGAGACGTCAAATGCATTTATTTTTCGAAGCATTTAACATCTCTTTTGTTATCTCTTTTTTGGAAGATTGCTAGATTTAGGTAGGTTTACATCATAAGGGGTTTGGATAACCTTTTTCAGTTTTCGTATCTAAATCTTTCATTTTGCAACCTAGTTTGAGTCCAATGGATTTTTGGTCCTTACGAGCATATAGATTCTTGTTTGTAAGCTTAATTTGTAGATTACTCTTAAGAACTTTGGAGTATTATATTGAAGGCCATTTCCAAGGATGGTAGAAGATTGAAGGCCACAATTCAAAACGTGGTAGAAGATAAAAGGATCGGAGAAGGAAAACAAAGAAACGGAGGAATTGTGATCCGGAAGTGTGAACCAAGTTCTGAGAATTATCCG
>JAULKM010095634.1:0-11092 GCA_032355605.1 Rubia tinctorum
CTTTCGATTAATTCGTATTGAATTTTAAATGCATGATCAATTAATACAGTTATTCTTTTGATGCATGCTTGTGGCAATTTCATTTTTGAGATTTAATATAATTGCTTTATTTCCAGTATAACTTGCAACAGTACCATACATAAATTAAGTGTCAGTAAAAAATTACTTTAATCGGTCCGTCAAGAGTTAAATTTGTGACACTAAAACATTTCTGCCCTATGATAATAAATAGGTAAATTATTTCGTTTAAGAATAAGTTGATTGGCGATCTGTTTCTAATGTCAATAAATAACCCTTCAACTAAAAAAAAATCTCGTGTTATGTTTGTCAGAATAAAAGTTGCAACCATTGAAACACTTACACGACCACTTGACTAATCGTGTATCTACACGTACTTATGTTCATGGATTCTTTGCTCCACGCATCGCGCTACTTTATTCCAGACAAGCATTCATAGAAAGGTAGCATACACAATACTACATCCTTCTTTTTTTCTTCTTTCAAATGAAATGTCACACCTAATATAATTTATTTTTTGTTTTCATCTATTTATTAAAATTAATATCCACACAATTCCATTTACATAAAAGAAAAAGATTTAAATAGTGACATGCCACTTAATAAAAATGAATGTATATACTCCCCTGTCCCAATTCAAGATGCACACTTTGACTTTCACCAGTTGACTCAAAAAATGTTTGATCATTAATATCTTTTATTAAGGATAATTAAAAATTGTAAAAAGTTGATATTATGGAAATATATGTTATAACGAATCTAATAAGGTATCCATCAATAATATTTATAATTATACACCTATTCAATTTTGGGGTCAAAGTTAAGAAGTTTTGACTAAATGAATAGTTAAATTGCAGCTTGAATTGGGACAGAAAGAGTACCTAATTATGAACGACTTGATTCCAGGGATTAGATTTGGAGATCTTATTATATAACCCCTCTGTCTCACGATGATCTTCCGATGATCTTCGTAATTTAACTTTTAAAGTCAACTGCATCAATTTTTAAATACTAATATATATATATTTGTGAATGTAAAAAAATTCTGAAAAATATTAGTTAAAATATATATTATATGATGAAACTAAAACCATATCACATTTATTACTACATATATTTTAAGAGAATTTAATGATTGAAATTGTTTCAGTTTGACCCTATAAGTCAAATTAGGAAAATTATTGTGGGACGGAGGGAGTAGACTATATGATAGAAATAGAGTTACTATGTGAGTGAAATTATTATGAGTTAATCAACTTCTCTCTGTTTCATTAGATGTGACACACTTTCCTTTTAAGCTTGTTTTTGTGAATTTGACACACTTTTTTATGACAAAATCCATTCAATTTCATCTACTCATTCTACTTTTCCCTTTCTAAATTTAATTACATCCACTCATTTCATTCACCTAAATTCAAACACCTAAACTATGATGCGACATCCAACGAAACGAAAATAGTAATATAAACGGCAATCCAGTTTAACACGGAATTCATGTGGTGACGAGTCTCGGATAGTACAACATGGTGAGGTGACTTAATTCCAACCCACATGAATAAATTGATCATAGAGTTAAGTGTTGAAATGACCCTATATTTTGGTCGAAAGTGCCAATATGACTCTGTAAAATCTGAAAGTGCAATTATAACCCTAATATATGATCGAAAGTGCCAACATAACCCTGGAGACCATAATTTGGCCGAAATTGCGTGAATTGACTATTATACCCCTGTTTCAAAGAATTAATTTTTTTTAATTAAAAAGACTATATTATTATTAACAAAAGGTTTTCCATTTTCCCTTCGTTTTTTTCCATTTTCCAAGGTCTTCTTCTTTTCACCCAGAAGAAGACCCTCCCCTCGCTTCATTCATTTGTGCCGTTATCCAATTTTTTCAATTCTGAACTAGAAGAAGACCTTGACTCCAACTCCGTCTCCATTTTCCGGCACTTGGCTGAGAGGCGCCGGAAAATGGTGGCGGATGGTGGCGTAAGCACGCTGTCTGGGCGGTGGGTTTGGGCAGGGCAGCTGCATTTTGCTTGGTACGGTATAAAAACATCTCAGGAAAAATACTCCTTGACACCATATCCTTTGTGAATATAATGGCAGAATCCCGCTAGTTGCTCCACCTAATTCATCGTTTGTGGGTAGCCTTTCATCCAAATGCTATAGAGAAGGATTTGTTATAAGTGTATCCTTTGAAAGCGGAGCTACAAGATTTGGAGAGGTAATACTCATTCCTTCATTTCTATTGCGTACCCTATGTAGTGGCGTAACCCTATGTTTAGCTGTGAAGAAAATGCTGGGTTTGAATTGGGATTGGGAGAGTGAACTAACTAGGTTTATTGCTTTGGGGCGGCGTCGGAGATGCGAGAATAGGTGGTGGTGGTACTTGGGTTTACAGAGAAGATGGTGGCGGTGGTGTTGGGTGGGCGGCGAGTGGCGAGAGGCGACAGGCGGCGGGTCGGAGTTGTTTTTCGGTGCGGCGGCGAGAGGTAGAGGCTTTATGATCATGGTGTAAGAGAGTGGGTTGGGCGGATCTGGCCGAGAGTTCGAAGGTGGTTCTGTAGGCAGTGAGATGGCGGCGCAGCGAGTTTCCAGATTCCGGGCGGCAGCGGCGGCTGATCGGCGACGGAGGTAGTGGCGAGGTGGCAGAGCAGCAGTGACCGTCGGAGATGGAGAAGAAGAAAGGGGTATTATTGTCTTTACATTTTTAGGTTTAATACTAGGGGTATTTTCATCTTTTATAATTTGGCCAACGCCGGAAAATAACGGGTCAATGCCGGAATAGTGTCAAAAGGTTATATCGGCACATTTGATGTAAAACATAGGGTTATAATAGCACTTTCGTATTTTAAAGAGTTGTATTGGCAATTTTGTAAAATAATAGGGTTATTTGTGTATTTTGCCCTGATCATATCGATTAAGGCTCATCAACTAGCTCTCATAATATCATTCATGAATATTATTGGACCGACTAATGTTTTACATTAGTTAAATTGACTAATTCCTTCTTAATACTCCATTATATCAACTTTACTTATTGAACCAACTATTATGAGTCAATGAGATCATCTTTCAACCAATGCTTACAGATGGATTTTACTATTACTTTCCCTATATTTTCTTTATAAGCGCATTTCCCATATTAATGTCTTCTCTAGAGATTATTTGAACTGATCTGATTTGATTTGAATTGAATTGAATTGAAATGAAATTAACTAAAAATAAGTGTGTTAAAAATAGTAATAATATGACTAAATAAACAGAATTGAATTAAACTAAACTGAATACATATAAACTCTAAAAAAACAAGCATAAGAGGTTATGCGTAAAAACATGATATACTCTTGTTAATTTTATATTAAATGTGGAAGTTTTAATTGAAAACTTTTTAGGAATTTTGTACTCTACTGCAGTAATGTCAATTCTCACATTAAAATGGCAAAAAAATAATCCAGAGTTAATTACCGATATTTTTATCTAACATACTTAATTTCATTCATTTAAATATAACTCAAATTCAAAATTTAGAAACTCGAATTACACTTACAATTTAACTTTCATTTTAGAGTGGGTGTCCTGACACGCGGCATGCCCATAAGCATATGGACAATCCACTTATTTTTTACCTTATACACTGTATTTGTTAAATTACATACTAAATTTAGGAATTTAGAAAATATATTTTATATTTTATATTATATATTTTCACATTCAAATACATATTATTACTTGTTTTAACTTTTTAAATACAATATTTAAATTTTATAAAAAAATACAACATTTAATGTAAAACTCACTGCGGACTACTGTCCACAATCTTATGGAAAGACAGTCTTTCCTGAAACTTTCTCTTCATTTTATATTATAGAAACACAATATAAAAAATACATATATACTAAATTAAAGTTATGAAATAGTATTTCACATTGTTTATAAATTTAATGTAAATTAAATTCTATAGATTGCGTGTTGCGCGATATTATTAATCAAAATATTAGGATGCATATTTTGTGTATTAAATTTAAATTGAAAATAAATTTTATTTAAATTTTTAAAGTTTAGTCATCTAAGAAAAACTATATGAGTTATGAAGTGAAATAATTAACTTAGTTTGAAATTGTTAAATATTGAATACAATAAGAACTAATTATTTTTATAATAATTTATTCAAAAAAATTTAAAAGTAATTATTTATATGTTGAGATTAATTTTAAAATGTTATCATAATTGTGTGTATCATTGCAAAAAATAAATGTAAATATCAAATGATCTAATTAGTCTCACTAATTATAAAATGTCCTTATTTAACATTTAGTCAGTCTAAAACAAGACTTTGTCATGTATAATTAATAAATAATATGTATACATATTTCTATCAAAAGTACTCTAATCATTGTATAAAAAAATCCGAACATTTTGTTATTTCAGATTATGTGTTTATTTGAATTTTCTTTCATAATATATATAGTATGAGATATTTATGGTTTTAAATACATCTTTAGAAGTTATATATTTTAACAAGTTATAATTGATTATATATAGTAAAGAATTAAAAATAGTAACATATTATAATATTAGTATGTTATTTTTAAACAACTTGAGTTTAGGTTAGTCAAAACGACTTCAATATCCTCGATTGACAACACCAAGCAAACAATTTCTATTAAATGTTGCTTGAAATTATTTATGACATGGGATCCTTCCGAGTAAGCATAGTTTCTTAAATCAACGCAAATGGCCTAGCCACTTCAATTTCCTACAAGAAAGTCCCCAGGGAGAAAGCTCTTACGCCCAAGTTAGGGTTGTATTTTTATCAGTATTTTCTCAATCATAAGCCACTTAATTGGCATGTCATTATTTTTCTTTATTTAAAAGATTCTGATTGTGTGAGTGTGGCCCACAAACTGTGCACATCCCCCTTAGATCGTGGCCTAATATAGGGTGTTTGCGGTGAATGGTGCTTTTCCATTATTCCGTGCATCGATTACTTCTGCGAACCAGCCCGTTCCAGCAGAGTGATTATTATAAAGCTAGATTTTGCTTGACTGGAACTAGGTAAGTTATGTATATACCATAAGCCCCTAAGCCACAGAGTCATGCTTAGCGAAGTGGATAAAAAAATTCAAATTGATTGAAGTGATTAAATGACTGAAGCTTGGTAAGAGAGTGTATATTAACTTTTTAGTTTGATAAGAAGTTTTGGCGCAGAGCAAAAAATGGCTTCGTTGGTAGAAAAATGAAATAGTAAGTAAGTGTTCATTTAACTTTGGATTGTGATTACACGTGTCCCGGAATTCAAGGGAGAAATCCAAGTATAAATTAAATGTCATGTGAAGTAGTCACTGTCAAGTACTGATTTAAAAATAGTGCTTTTAGTGTTTCTCGTGAAGGTGCGTTTTGAAAAGTAGTTTTTTTTGGTGTTGATCTTTATGTTTGCTTATGTATGATAAATTCTTTGTTTAGTAGGTTTACTATGTAAATGTTGCGTTCTCTAGGATCTCCAGCGGTCAGACAATTTCTAAGAGAGTTTGCAGTGTGTCAGGTAAGTTATCCTTTATAAGGTTCTTTATTTCAAAACATGGTGGATGAGCATCATGTGTCGCCGCCTCTCGCTTCTATTACCCGACGTTGGGCCGATGCAGGTCGTAGTGGTATCCACATTGATAATGAGGTGAATCACAATGGGTCTGGCGTTGTTGAGGATGGGTATAGTCACGAAGGTGGGGATAATGATAGTGTAATTACCTTTAGTGATGTAGTTGCATTGATAGAGCATAATTCGTTTTTATATGATTGCGAGATTAGAATACCTAGGGCTAGTGAGAGGGTGCAGGGACCTCCAGTAGGGTTTTTGATGTGTATGAACATCATTTGTTGTATGGTATGACCTTGCCCGTTGTGGGCGTGTTGGAGGCTTATGAGGTTGCTCTCACCCAACTTCATCCCCAAGAGAGTGCCCATACTTGTTTTTTTTAAAGCAGGTGTGTTGTAAGGTTGGGATTTTTTTGCTATATTGAGTTGTTTTCTACTTTTATCAGCTACGTATAGTAAGGGTGATTGAGTCTTAGCCTACTTTATATCCTATTATGCCAGGGGGTTCATGTTGTGAAGGGTTTTCCTAGTAATTGTGGAATTTAGAATGATAAGTTCTTTTATTTTAGGTGCACAGGTAGTGACACAATGTTTCTGTGAAATGATAAGGTGACTGTAGATATGGAGGCACAATGGAAGAAGGAAACTAGTTCTTTGAGGGAAATAGTTTCTTGTTCGCTAAAGATAGGGAGGCTTAGAGGTAAGCGAGGTAATAACTATAAATTAATTGCATAACTAATGGTATGCGAGGGTTATGTTAATCTTATGTTTTTTATGTTATGCAGTTATGACGTTGTCGAGCATATTTGTTTCGCTTCCGAGGATGTTTGGTTATACCTATATTCTGAAAGGGAATAGCGCAGAGACCGTTGACCATATTGCCACCGGGTCGGGTATTGGGGAGGAAGAAAATGTGTAGCCTAGTTGTTTTGGTTTGTAATTTTTAGGATCTATTCAACTAGGGACGTTTAATGTGTATTTGGATGATGGTTTTATGGATCGTTGTAGTTTTGTTTCTTGCACTTAAAGTCTACGTCTTTTCATTATTCGAAAGTTGGCGATGGTTTTGGAAAAGTGGGTGTGTGTTGCTGGTCCTCGCAGTCTAGCAACTTGTGGCTGCACACTTGTTTCGCTGGCTAGTGGGTTTTTAGGCGTATGCGAAATTGTGCACAATTACACTTGTTACTTTACCGTTGAGGTCACCATTGTACACATCTACTGGGTATATCATTGTTAATTATGTTGTTGTGATAAGGTGTTTTGTGCGTATCTAAGAGTCGGGGAGACAATGATGGACACATGTGCTGCTAGCTGGAGATTTCCCAGGCATATGCAAAGTGGGGGCTTATCCCTCTGATTTTGTAGCAATGCACTTTTAGAGTGTAAGATTGTGCCAGGGTAGACTTAGGTGATTTTTATGGGCTTTCCACTGTTTGATATGGGTCTTAGCTTTTAGACAAGAGTGCCACATGAGTTTAGTACTTTTGTGTCTTTTTGACAAAAAAATGGCGTTCCGTTTTTCCAATACTAACTATTCGACTGGTTGATTTCTCGTGTAACGTGTTATATTGAATGTTTTAATTGTGCTGGTTTTTTTAATTCCTAAGGCTGAGTTGTGCCTATATAAGGGCTGTTGCTCCAATGTTTTGACGCCGGATGATAGCATTTTGGGAAGATGGATTTTGAAGTGTTGTATATGGTGAAATATATTGTCTATTTTTTTTGTTCATCACGGGTTATGTGGTGGTCGGGGTTGGTTGGTGGGATTTCTCCAGTTGGGAGGATTATTGAGCGCATGTTTCATAGTCAGGATAATGGTGTTATACTGTAAGTGGTTTTTACATATGTATTATGTGTTTTAAGGTTTTGTTACCGAAGTACGAGATTTTTATTCTGTGTGAAATGATTGGTGAATAGTATTAGCAAAAGCGGGAGGAGAGGGGATGATAGTTATTTGACATCATCTCAGAATTCTGTCGAGCGGGTATGAGGAATAACTCACGTGGGATTCGTAGCTCAGGCTTGCACATGCATGCAACCGAGAGAAGAGGAAGCGATGTGTAGGTGGTAGATTTAGGTAAAACTGCCGCCTGTATTTTATTTGCGGAGTTGATAGGTTTAGTGAAACAATCTCGTTCCTTCGCGTAGAATGGTGGTGTTCCTAGTTGGGGGCACTGGTTATAGAAGAAATGGGTGATGACATAAGCCATCATTGTTCTCCCCTTAAAGCCACATAGCTTGGTTGGGGGTTTATATGTGTTTTAGGTATGGCCGGGTTGTATTCCTAGGAATATTTAGAAACGATATCTTAAGAAAGGTTTATTAGGGTAAATTGAATGATGTATTGGTCTTGATTCTTTCTACTGCTGTATTAATGATTATGTCATGTAATTTATGTGAAGTGAATTCATTGGTGCTTATCCTGTGTCTAAGCAGCCTTATTACTACATCTTCTGTGTCTAAGCGCGGCCTTATTACTACATCTTCTAACATATGAGCTGAACATAAATAATTTATTGGATTGTGCGAGGCTGTGAATGTGATTCGACGTACCTTTTCTTGGGTGTACCTTAGTTACGACGGTGTCTTCTTAAGATTTTGCTAACGCGGTATTGCTATGGTTGTGGTTGGTTTGTTTTCCCACTTTTCTGATGTCCTGGTCTTTTTCTTAAATGTTGTTGATTCATTCTTTGCTTGGTTTCGTCTGGCTGGTAGCCTTGTTAGTTTTTGGTTGCTGGGGTTCCTACTGCCTAAGTAGTTCCTCATAGCAGGGATCATTTCCTTCTTGCAATATTGAGTTTGTGTGTCATTGCTTCTGGTACTCTGGTTGTTCCTGACTAACATTGGGGTCTATCAAAATCTAGAAGAAAAGGTAAAAAAAATCTATCTCCACAGACGGTGCCACTGTTGCAGGGGGGTCCTTCCGGATAGGGATAAACATTAAGGCAGACTGGCCAACTCCTCTTATAGGTACCTGCAGGAAGCTCCCGGGGAGGTCCCTGGGGAGAAACTCCGACACCCTAGTAAGACTCAAGAATTAATTGTGTTGTGTTTTTTTGTCTTACCCCCTAGTCTGTGCTTTTATTCCTTTTTTATAGGTTTCTGGGTCGTGACATTGTGGCTTGCATTGTTTTCTCATCTTATGCTTGATCGTGGACTTAGTGGGACACATTGTGGTAGTGATGCTTCCGTACTTCGTATATAGAGATGATTGCTTGCAACAAACTTGGTTAGCTTTGCTTCCTTGCTTGAGGCGAATCGTTCGTTGGCGGATTCCATAATGTGCGAACTAGGTATATACTAATCACCTTATTTCATTTGTTTAGAAAAAATAAAATTCCAATTTTGTCATAAAAACATTCATATTATGAAATATCACACATTTAACATTCACAGTATTTGATGAATCATCTAGCAATTTTTATACACATTACTTCATATGTTCATGTGATTATATTGTGTATTTAACATATTACTTTAGACATACAAGAAAATTAAAAATATCAGAATCTTTTTAATAAAATGCATCTAATCAAATTCCAGACCTTAACGAATCATTAAGCAAAATATGTTGTGTGTGTTCATGTAGTTACATCGTTTATTTAACATATTACTTCATACGTTCCAAAAAAATTATAAATACCAAAATCTTCGTAACAATATTCATTTAATCAAATTCCAGACTTTGACGAATCATCTAGCAAAATATGAACACATTACTTCATGTGTTCATACGGTTACATCGTGTCTTTTAACATATTACTTCATATGTTCTAACAAATTTAAAATTTCAAAATCTTCTCAACAAAATGCATCTTATCAAATTCCAAATCTTGACGAATCATCTAGAAAAATATGAACACGTTACTTCATGTGTTCATGCCCTTGCATCATGCGATCAATATAATACTTCACACGTTCCAGCAAATTTAAAAACACCAAAATCTTCTCAATAAAATGCATCTAATTCAAATTCCAGATCTTGACGAATCATCTTGCAAAATATGAACACGTTACTTCATGTGTTCATGCAATTACATCATGCATTTAACATATTACTTCATACATTCCAGCAAATTTAAAAATATCAAAATCTTCTTAACAAGCAATCAAAATTCCAGACTCTCACAAATGATCTGGTAAAATATGAACATGTTACTTCATGTTTTCATACAGTTACATCGTGTGTGCGACATAGTACTCCATATGTTTCAGAAAGTTTAAAAAATACCAAAATCTTCTTAATAAAATGCATCTAATCAAATTCTAGACCATGGCGAATCATCTAGCAAAATATGAACACGTTACTTCATGTGTTCGTGATGTTACATCTATGTTTAACTGTATGTTCGTAATCAAATCCAAACCTTAATGTATTGAACTTTCATTTTTAACATCTTCATTTTTTTCTCCTCAATACAAAACGATTTCATTATCTTGAATTATTTCATTTTCTATCGGTTATAACAACAACACTTTCATGAAATTTGTTTTTATTATTTCTCAAAATTTTGACCATTATTGATGAACATTGAGATTTGAAACCTTAAATTTCATATTATCTTGTTGATTTCACCGTTGCATATTGTTGAAGATTTCAAACCTGTGTTTGTTTCATCATTCCGTCGCAAAATTCAGAGCTGGATGCCAAAATTACGAGCGCCATCCAGATTTGCCAAAAAAATTGCAGATTCACAAAATTTTGAGCTTGATAGCTTCGATATGGCGATTTGCTATGTTTAGTCGGAATTGGTAATTTTCGATTAGGTGATTGAATCGGATTGAATTTCATAAGGATTGAAATTCTTTGATTTTTGAGATATTTTTTTTCAAAAAAGGGGAAAATGGCAGTTATTTTATACTCGAATTGACCCAGAATTGTGTTATAACCTCGTTTTCGAACAATTTTTTAGCTTCATTTTCTGGAAATTGTAATTTGGTTCTATTTACAGCCCCATTTCTTTAATTGCAGTCTAATCACTAGTCTCACCATGGCTATAGTGAGACGGTCTCATAGGAAATTTTCTCTAAACAAATATGTAAAAAGGATTAAGAAGAAAATATGTATTTTTTAAATTTATAGTAAGGGATAAATACATATATAACCTCAACTTTAGGCTAAAACTTCCAATACAACCTTGCAATTTAAAAAAGTGTCAATTTAACTCTAACAAATTATTGTATGTGCCAATCTAACCCTAACTTTTGAAAAAATTGTGCCGATATAACAAAACTCCCGAATTCCGGCATTGACCAGATGAATTCAGGCATGACCTCCTTCTGACAAACCTATTAGTATCTTCTTCAAAACCTATCATCTTCTTCACCGAGTTTAAACGATGCCGCGATGGCGTAGCTCTGTTGCTCATTCCACCGCTCCTGCCAGTCCAGTCCCCCACCACCACACAACCACCCTCACAGCCTCCCGCTGCCCTAGCCCCGCCGCACCCCGCCCTAGCCTCCCGGCTCCCACCGCC
>JAULKM010095645.1:0-11092 GCA_032355605.1 Rubia tinctorum
TGTAGTTGTCTTATACGTCTACGCTTACATCTTTTAACCTCATGCCTTTCTAGCATTCAAGCACTCCTAAGTGCTCCAAACCCAGATGATCCTCTCTCTGAGAACATTGCTAAGCATTGGAAATCAAATGAGGTCGAAGCTGTTGAAACGGGTAGGGACAAGGGACTCACGTTGATCATGTTATTTATCCTTGGTTTTCCCTTCTATGAGGTGGTTGGATTGTGAAATTGTACTGAAATAGTTTCCTACAATGGATTGCAGCCAAAGAATGGACACGTCTATATGCAAGTGGTGCATGAAGACTTGAAATAGGTGGTGCTGGTGAAAATAACTTCTGCAATATACTTTAATGACTGGCGAATTACTGTCAAATCTGGAAAAGAAAAGCTGGTTGATTCTTAAATCAGGGGAATTTATTGTTCGGAAAGTTTCCAGTTACTTGGTTACCGTTGCTTTTTTTGTCACAAACATCTACCTTTCAAACTGTATAATTACATGAAATGCACCTGGTGTTGTGTTTGCGACATTTTCTAATGAATTTCATCACCTATTGATGAATCTTTGGTTCTGTTTGAAGATTTCCGAAGTCAAAATTGTAACAATTTTTAGTGTATATTTGGGGTAATGTGTACTATTCTCTTGTGGATCCTGGGCAATAAATCAATGTGCCATGATCTTTCTGGTAATGTGAAAATCTGTCTGTGAAGTGATTTTTTTTAAGGTGTACTACAAATTTAAATATTTGGTGAATGTGTTCTGTAAGGTCCGTCGGTATGTCTCCCACGACAATTTTTGGGTACTGTACGCCATGTGTAGTGTTCCTTAAAAACCCAAAGAAAATGGGAATTGAAAATTTCAAATGTAAGAATTGGTCCCAAAAAAAAAGCGTGCAGCCGTGTAAGATGAATTATTTTTGGTGTTTTAGGGAATGGAACATGATGTTTCGGTTAAAACTATGCTTAGGGGCCTTGATATCAACGTTACAACTCTTACCACCTGCTCCTGTGTGTCTGTTACTCAAGGAGTTGCTTATATATTGGCATTAAAACCTGTGTACAAATGTACCAAGTCACCAACAAATCAAGGATCAATGGCAGAGAAAGAAGGCGGCATTGTGAAGAAGGGGCATGAGGAGGGGTTGAAAATGGCCATCTCTCTCCTCGAAGAGTTCGAGTTACCAATGGGACTCCTTCCACTTGAAAACGTGGTGGAAGTCGGGTTGGTTAGGAGCACCGGGTACATGTGGATTGTCCAGCAAAAGAAAGTAGAACATGAGTTCAAGAAGATCAGCAAGCTTGTGAGCTATGACAGCAACATCCATGGCTACGTCGAGAGGAAGAGGATCAAGAAGCTAAAGGGTGTTAAGGCCAAGGAGTTTGTGATTTGGGCTCCTGTTAGTGAAATCACAGTGGAAGAGCCTCCCACTGCAAAAATTCACTTCAAGAGCCTGGCTGGTATCACCAAGACTTTCCCTGTTGATGCTTTTGCTGTTGGCCAGTAATTGTGTTTACATCGTTACTTCCCCTCTCTCATAGTTCTCTATTCCAGGATAGTGATCAAAATAGCATTTGGTTGGTTGTCTCTTCTTTAAGTGTGATCATAATTATCATAATATTGATTCGGTTTCTACTTTTTTTTAAATAATTATACTATCCGAATCAACAAATCCACCACACACTACAATTAGGATACTTATGTATAGATACTTTTATATGAACGGCCTAACAAATGTATATTAGCGCGCTTATTAAACGTCCTATGTTGCATGACACATTAAAAGAGCCTCAATATATACAATTAGGATATTACAAAGTGAGCCAATAACAAAACTATTAGGACATTCATAAATGTCCTAATAAATGTATATTGGAACACATATATTAAACGACCCAATACATATGTAACTAGGACATTAAAAAATGAAAAAATATAATGGGACGCATAAAACAACCATATATCTTACTAGTGAGTTCCATGGTGCATGATTAGATCATTTATCTAGAAGCCATTTTGTGGTGTCAATTGATTATAATTGTTCTCGTCTATTTGCTATCTATATTGATACGAATCAAGATGCTAACTCCATAAATAAAGTCATGCCATAACTAGATCAAAGCTTCAAATGCTATGTTAGAGTTCCTATATGTAACATGACTTGTCTGATAACAAGAGGCAAGAAGAAACTTAGAAATACTGCATTAAATGCTTTTATTGATAATTGTACTCAAATTTCGAATTATGGTTTCCTATCCCTATTTTTGAATTAGAGTTTTGATTAGGGTTTCATAGCTATTTTTTATATTAGGGTTTTAAGAGATTAATCTCGAAATTCTTGTAGTGTTAGAAGATTAGTTTAAATTTGATAAGATTATGTAAGTTTTATTAAGATTAGATTCGATGAATCTGGCCATTCTTATTAGAAAAATTTGGCCATGCTTCTTAGTAGTTTAGGACATGTATTTTGATTAGGATTTAGATTTCCAAACGCAGTTCTAATTCAGCAAGAATCAGATAAAATCCTAACTGAATTCTGTCTTCAGTTCTCTTGTAATCTGGCCGAATTACACCCTATAAATAGGAGAGGCTTTCAACATTTTAGTTAAACTTTTATCAATCATATATTTCATAATTTTGAGTTTATACTCTTGTGCTTGCGAGCAATCTTTATTTTTGAGAATTGTGAGACTAGAACTGTAGGATTTTAGTGAACAATTCAGTGCAACTAGTGCTTGGGTTTAGGTATTTCGACCCTTGTGTTAGTGAAGAAATAAAGTTGTGCTTTCTGCAAGACTCCGGCCGTGTCTTCTTTATTTCAAAATGTTGCTTTGTTCAATCTTGATAGAGAGTGATTTTTCAAAAAAAAATTGCATCCAGATTT
Source organism: Rubia tinctorum (assembly GCA_032355605.1). NCBI lineage: Eukaryota > Viridiplantae > Streptophyta > Magnoliopsida > Gentianales > Rubiaceae > Rubia > Rubia tinctorum. The sequence continues at coordinate 2,879 of JAULKM010095645.1, forward strand.
TTCGCAAGGGGATTCATATCATATATCCATAGTGATTTCCCAACTCATAAACTGGGATACACATTTCACCAGTTTTCATATTTTTTTTTTAAAAAAACAATTATTTTATATAGACATTAAAAATCTCAAATTTAAATAGTAATCCATGCGGGTTTATATATTAACCCATGTGGATTGAATCTGCAGGTGTACCCCGCCTTATACCACCAGCCCCATCACCATCGCTCCTCGCGAGAGAAACCAACCATCCATTCCCCCGCTGTGAGAGAACCCTACCCCATTGGCCTCGCGAGCAATCAACCCCATTGTCGTCCACTCATGATCAGTCTGCCCTTGCGACCACCATCACCACCCACTCCTGCCTCGAGAGAACCTAGCCCCCACTCCAACCTTGTCGTGAGTAAACCCTACCCTCTGGCCTTGCGAGCGACCAATCCCACTATCGGCTACTCCCTATCAGTCTATCTCTGCCACCAGCTACCAGGCCACCCATTCACACCACTAGCTCACTCACCAACCAAACCACCTCACAACCAACCGAACAACCACAACACCACATGTGGGCCCATCCTCGCTAACATTTATTTCTAATTTAAATTGGGCAAATATAAACAGTAAAAAAATTGGTATAAATGCAACACATAGTTTAGCAATTTACTTTAGAGTATATACCAATATAACTTCACCTACTTGAGTAAGTTCCAATATAACGTTCATATAATTTTTAGTGCAAAAACAACCTCACATAGTTAATGAAAGTGCCAATATAATCCTCAGACCCCATTTCCGGCATTGACTTCGAATTTTCAGCGTTGACTTTATGTAAATTGACCAAAATACCATTTGGGGAAAAATGTGAAATTGAGTGGACCACTGTTGTACCATCGTTGTGATAGGTGGGGTTATATCAGCACATTTCTAAAACTTATAGGGTTATACTAGCACATATTATAAATGTTAAGTGTGTGGTATTCGACTGACCTTAACGGGCAACCACACCATCATTTACACCATTATCACATCATAATAATATCTTATACACCATAAAATTCAACATCATAACACCGTCATTCATATTAAACATCATTATCACATATCATAACCTCATTTCAAAAGTCATCAACATTAAAAACCGTAGGTCGAAGAACATAGCAAAATATCAACTACACATACAACACTAAAGGTCACCCAATTATCAATCCAGACTAAACACAACAAAATAAACAAAATATCATCAAAACCTCCATATTCTATATTATGCGCTGATATAAACATATAAGTTTTAGGAATGTGTTGATTTAACCCTATCAGTTTTTATAATGTGCTGATATAACCCTACATGTTTTGACGGCGGTGCAGCAGTGGTCCCGCAGCGGTTCAACAGTGGTCTGGTGGCGGTCTACGGTGGTTCGGCTACAGTATAGGGTATTAATAAGTCTAAAGGTAATAACGTCATTTCTTTTTTTAAAGTATTTTTATTTTCTTAGAAGGGCAAAAATGTATTGGCCCGAGAGGGTTATATTGGCACTTTCACTGATTATCTAGGGTTGACATTTTCGAACACTGAAATATTATATTGGCACTTTCGAACACTGAAAGGTTGTATTGACACTTATGTCAATTAGGTACGGTTATAAAAAACACTTTTCTCTTTACTTTAAATATATATAAAATGGGTAAAAAAGTGGGGTGTCGAAATTAACTACTCTCTTTGTTCCAAGATCAAAGGCACAATTACATTTTTCAAGTCAAATTTGAAAAACATTAACCCTAAATAAAAATTAATATATATTCCTTTCGTCCCAGAAAAATTGGCACAATTACTTTTGAATCGGTATATTATGCAGGATGAGGTGGAATGTTGATGAGAAGTAAATGAATGGTGTCTTGGTAATGAAATAGTTGATTAATAGATTTAATCAACCTCTTGAGGGATAATATAGTACATGTACAAGCTTTTTTTTTGCCACTTTAGGTCAGAGATGAATTGTGTCAATTTCAGTGGGACAAATGAAAATAAAATTGTGCCAATATCTATGAGACGGAGAGAGTACATAATAAAAATATTATGTGATATCTTGTTAGATTCATCTTAATAACTATTTTCTAAATATCAATTTTTAATAAGAAATTATTATATGTAGTTAGAGATATTAACAATTAAACATGATCATTGAAGACGTGAAAAATAATTGTGCCGGTAATTTTGGGACGGACCTATTGGGTCTACTTGAGCCCAATACAGCATTTGGTAGCTGATCAGCCCACTAAGAAGTTAATGGTTTCTCCATGTCATAAACTTGCGAGACCTACCGAATCGAAGAAGCAAGACAAGAAGAAAAACACGAGGTTTGGTCACCTCAATTTCAGAGTGCTTAATCTGGTCGAACCGACAATCCTTAAATGCACGAGATGTCGGTCATTTTTAACGCAAAATTGGTTATAATTTGGGCCAAATTGATGCGGTCAACTTTCAAAGTTAGTGTTTATTGAGGTGCATAAAGGTTACAGCTAAGGGAGGGAAGCATGTGGAGTGGACGGTTGCACACCTTTGACCAAACATAAAGCCAAAACGGCTGCAAACCCGAAAGCCTAAAACGTACTCTCTCCGTCCCACTATAAATTACTTAATTTGACTTTTGAAATTCAACAACATCAATGTTTAACTATTATTATCTCTATTTATATGTGTAAAAAATCCAAAAAAATATAATTTAAAAATACATGTTATGATAAATCTAACAACATATAATACGATAATAGTTTTACATATATAATAATAAAATTTATTGATCAAAATTTTATTAGTTTGACTTTTAAAAATCAAATTAAACAATTAATAGTGGACAGAGAGAAGACAAAAAAGGGCAAAATTGAACGAGTCGCATTCAATTATTATCATTTATAAAACATCGCACACACGAAAATGCCAAACTTTACATCGCCCACCAACCATAGCCGAACCAAGAATGGTGTGGGCCTTGCTTGCAAAGGGCCAAAAAAATTTAAGGGCCCATTTTAAAATAAATTATTAAATATGTATTAAATTTACATTTCTTTGTCCTTTTAATTTAGAGATGGTTTCTTGTGAAGCGAACTAAATTTTAGGCAGGGGCATTTATGCAATTCTAGCTATTTTGTACCTCTAGGGATCTAACTCTAATAATTTTATAGAAACCTATCTCTAATAATTTTACAGGGACCTATTGCTAATATTTTTTCAGGGGATTTTTTGTCCATTTTTCCCATTATTTTCCCGACATCTGCAGCCAGCAAAAAAATAAAAAAATATTTTTAAAATATTTTTAAAATGAAAAAAAATAATATGATCATCAAACTGAAAAATATCAACTCACATAACCTAGAAAAAACTACAAAACATCGACTCATATAAACTAAAACTCACTCGAAAAATGAAAAACGTCAACAAAAAATGATGGTACCTCAAGATTATAAATTATTCACTCAAAAAATCATAAAACGTCAACATTTTTTTAAATAAAAAACTACAAATATTAACCCATATCACCAAAAAGCTACAAACATCAACTCCTAACACATGAACCTCATTTGAAAAATAGAAAACATAAGCATCAGAAAAATAACTCTATAAACATCAACTCCTATTGTCAAAACCTAGCCCAGAAAATGAAAAATATCAATATGAGAAAATAAAATAAAAACTACAAATGTCAATCCATATCACTAAAAAAAAAATTAAAACATAAGCTCATATCAATTAAACCTCACCCGAATAATGAAAAACATCAACATAAGAGGAAAAAAGCTATAAATATCAACAAAAAGGTACAGTACCTCAATAACAAAAATTCTTCAAAAAAAGATGAAAAGAACCTAGTAGGATTTGAACTTGAGTTGCCAACCTCAAAGATTAGAGTAAGAACCACTACACCAGAAACACATTTCTAAACATAAAATACTTCAAAATAAATTATCGAGTGGGATTCGAACCCCAAACCTCTAACCTCAAGCACATAGTACTAAACACTAGACCAGAGAACCTTTTATTATCATAAACTCAGTCAAAAATTTTATTATCATAAACTCAGTCAAAAAATAATAAAACTCACTAATCTCTTTGAAAAATGCAAAACAAAAAATAAACACCACCTGCTCCGCCGTCGCCGTCCGTCGCCGCCCGACGTCACCTCCTTCCGCCGCCACCCGACGTCACCTCCTCCCGCCGCCACCCGACGTCACCTCCATCTGCCGTCGACAGCACATGTCTAAACACCCGACCTTTTTCTTCTTCAATTACGTGCGTGGATCTCACACGTGTCGTCGCCTTACCTCCGCCAATTCCTCCATCATCACCTTCACCATCAATTAACGACCGCCGCTGCAATTACGACCTCTACCGCTGCTCTGGTCTGAATCTCCGTCGTTGCTCTGGTCTGAATCTCCGCCGCTGCTCTGGTTTTCACGTAGAATTCTCCATCTGCTGCTCATCGCCAACGGAAGATGCCGCTAATGCTCGTCGCCGACGGAAGACACCTTAGCTCGTCGTTGACGGAATGCGTCTCCGATTCACCTGAGAATTACTGCAAATTGGCGTGCCAGCAAGCTAGGGCATGACACGGCAGAGCGTTTGACGAGCTGGCCAGAGAAGAAGAAACGTTGATGCAAATCGGCGATTTTGCGACAGGAAACGGAGGCGGAAGCTGCAAAAATCCAACGAAAATCGAGGGGAAACCGACCGATAGAGCAGATTGGTGAAATTCGGGAAAAAACCTGCGAGATTCACGCGGAAATTCGGTGGAAATCGGATGAAATTCGATGAAATCTGGCGGAATTCGGCAGTAATTGTTGGCCAGAGGCGGTTTCCGATGGGAGAGGAGAAGAACAGAAAAATGAAAATTTTTAATTTTTTGTGATATATAGTAGTTTGATAATTGCACAGAAGGTCCCTAAATTTATCAGCATATTTTATACAAAAACTCATCCCAAATGAAACTTCTTATAATTGCAAAATAAACTTTGGGCTAAAGTTTAGGATGCTTAAAAGAAAACTTTGAGTTTAATTTATGTCTGGATCGGTTCAAAACCAGAATCTCTTTGCTTGACCTTTTAAATTTTTAATTCAAAATTCGTGGGGGCCCAATTTTTTCCATAAACTCTCTATAGAAGGTATAAAATATTTTTTACCTAGGGCCTTAAACAACATTGGACAGGCCCTGCCACTGACCACCATATTTCGCCCTCACTTTTTATACTCTCTCAGTCCATACTCAAATTTCATAATTTTTTTACACATTTATCCAGATATATGTTCGGTTATGGATGTTCATTTTATCTTTTTCTTTGTTCCGTTAATTGTGACACACTTTTCTTTTTAGCATGTTCATTTTAATTTTTTTACTTTCCATTTAAGGAATGATTTAAGATAGTTTCAGCCACTCATTTTACTTTTTCTTTTTGCAATCTAATTTGCACCACACATATGACATCTTCTAAAACATTGGGGCGTATATTGAAGTGTCAAAATTAGTTGAACAAAGGGAGTACGTATAATAACGGCATATGAAAAGTTGATATTTAGAAACTATTTATTACGACGAATCTATGAATAACACATATGATAATATCATTGCTTATACATCTATTTAAACATGTAGTCAAATTTTAATAGAGAATGGTGTCAAATTGTAAAGTATGAAGTTTGAGTTGGGGCAGAGAGTGTACACTCTTTTTTTTACTTACACTCTAGTTCTATGGTTTTTTGTGAAGCATTAGTTTTAGTGGCAGAACAATGGGGGAGTGGGGGTGCCCGGTCCCCGTCAACTTTTTTTTACCATGAGTATTTTGTATTTTTTCTTATGTTATATGGTAAAAAAAGGGCAATGGTGCCCCCCCCCCCCCCAAATAAAATTTCACTTCAGAATATACTTAGAGTAATGAAGGCACGCAGTACACAGATTAAGATTTAAAAAGAAAATAGTTTAAAATGTTAGGATTCTTTGTTTTTAATTGTAAAGTTCAACAAGAAATACTACCTAATTTTACCTTTAATATTTATCCAAATTATAATTGAAAAATGATTTAACAATCTTAGCAAATCTTTTTCAAATTGAATTTGTTTGCATGGTTTGTTGGAGGTATTTGGGGACCTTTAGTGGATCTGTCTATCAATTCTTCTCGTGCAACTATTTTGATCTTGTACAATATGCACAACCATCGTGCATCTAATAAATCGAGCACCATTATTGTGCACCTGGTACATCTAACATCATCATCGTGCATCTAGTACTTTGACACAATCGTTGAACATTTGATACGTCTAGCACAATCAACATGCGTCTGCATCTTCAATATTCGTCTACAATCGGATGGTAGAAGATTCAATTCAAGAAACATATTGTTAAGTTTGTATTGAATCTTATTTCGATTTCATTATGTCTTTAGGGTTTTGAGTAAGGAAAATTTTTGGGATGCCTCCTCAATTTCAAAAAAATAGTTAATCAATGGCTAATTAAGAGTTTTTGGGATACCTCCTCAATATCCAAAAATAGAAATTCAAGAGTTTGATTCATGAATGAAAAACTAAAGAATTTGACTTGAACTCTTCTAAATAGAGGAGGAGGAGTTAAGAAGCTGAAAAGGGGTGTGTAATAGAATATTAGATAAATTAGAATCATGTTAAGAAATGAATACCCTTTCTGATTGGTTTTGTATATTCTTTTCCATATTTGATTCTGCCTTGTATACCCTTGTACTCAGTATATATATAAATACACACAGCCACAATTATTTGTGGGTTTTACATTCTATCAGTGTGTAGAAATTCAACCCTTCTTATTTTGCAACATGACTCAGATGATACTATGTGACATAATTTTCGACATTTTTAATTTAAAATATAAATTAATTTATTCTTGTTTGTGAAAATGGAAAACACATATAGAGAATTATATTGAAATTTATATTCTCTTTTTGTGCTTTCATTTTAAACACCACCGCATGATTAATTTTGTTTAGGAGAAATTGGTTAACCGATCGGTAGAAACAGATTCTCTCCGTACGTTGCTGAATACTAACGGAGGCACTTCACCATTTTCTGAAATATGTAATTATTGTCCTTTTAAGATAGATTCCTTTCGGAATTACTCTGTACCTTTCACCATTTTCAATGATCAGATTTGATCATCAATATTTCTAGTTACATGTAATTTCGCATAAAAAATTAATATTAAAAAATAAATGTTAAGATGAATCTAACAATGTCTCACATAATATTTTTATTATAAATATATTAATTTATATTTAGGATCAAAATTTACGTTGGTGGGATGAATGGAGTATAATTCAACTCAATCTATCGTCCTCCCAATTTGCCAAAATTTCAATCCAATTTCCTACTTCATTTATAAAGCGTTTAGATCCCGCAATTTAATTTGCCTCTTCTATTCTTCCGGTTTACTTTACCATTATCTCCCTATCAATGTTAGCCTTTATCAAACACTACTTCCAAATAAAATGTACTGGTTTGTACGTTTCGTTTGATTTGGTTTGGTTTGGTTTGATTTGGTTTGCTCAAATATCGTGTCTCCAATTGTGCCTTTGTCAAACAAAATCCTACCACGAGTACGAGTAAGAGTAAAAGAATACAGGGAAATATGGTACTCCATCCGGCCCAGCCAAGATTGATCATAATTTTTTCCGCTAATAAACATGTTTGACTGTAAGTATATACAATTACGTATAATAATGATACATAAAATGTAAATATTTAGGAACTACATGTTACGACGAATATAACAATATCACATGTGATAATACTATAATTATTATTGTTCATAATTCCTTTGATTGCAGATGGAGTCTGTCTCTTAAAAGACAATATTTCCATAAATTATGGAAAAACCAAGATTTAAACTGTAAATTACAAAAAAATGTAGATAAAATTTTTGATTTGATTAATTGGGTTATAAGCTTATAACTAATTCACGATGCATAGCTAATTTTTAAGAGAAAGTCTCAGGAAAAACGGTCTTTCCTTAACGTTATGGACAATTCATAGTAAATTTTACCTTAAATATTGTAATTTTTTTTATAAAATTTAAATGGCAAAGTCTTGGGAAAGACGGTCTTTTCATAAGCTTATGGAAAGACGGTGTTTAATTATAATAATAAAAGGTAAAATGTCTTTGTTGCAATATTAAAGTTTTATTATGCAACGTGTAGTGGTTATAAATT
>JAULKM010095656.1:0-11092 GCA_032355605.1 Rubia tinctorum
GGGTCTAACTAAATTTTCTTAGGGTCGGATCTGGGTCTTATTAGACCCGACCCAGACCCGACCCATGATCATCCCTAATTTTGGCTCATGCTTTAACGCCTTGACACCTGACGGTGCTTGTATTGTTTTTTTGTGTCCAGACCCTTGCGGCTACTTGTTCTTGAATAACTGTACTCCTATTTCACATCTTTGTATTGATAGTACTCCCTCCGTTCCAACTTAAATTGATGGTGGATTATGTTTGTCCAAACCCTTGCGGCCTTGATTTTTCTTGAACAATTGGAGGTGGATTATGTTTTATTTACTTATCCTCTGAAAACCATTACTCCTACACCCACCAATAAAACTAAAGAAATTGTTCCTCCAGTTCCTTTAAAGGAACCCATCGAGCCTAGTGTCAAGTGTGAAAGAAAAATGACAGGGGCTCTCTTCTCAACAATATGATGAATCATATCTTTGACTTGTTTATCACCAACAAATCAGACAAGTCAATATGAGAGTCATTGGAGAATAAATATGGAGTCGATGATGTAGGGAAGAAAAAAATATGTCGTTGGAAAGTAGGTTAAGTTTCAAATGGTGGACAACAAGACCAATATGGACCAGGTCCATGTGTACGAAAATATGAATGCCAAAGTACTCGCAGAAAGCATGAAGATGAGCAACATCATTCATGCTAATGTACTGATCGAGAGCCCGATTCTTGGTCTGACAATCGTAATCATCTCAAACACAAGAAACGAGATATGACTTTTGAATAACTTGTCAGTCACATGAAAATTGAGGAAGCCAATCGGCTGAAAGATTGGGGAATCTCTTTCTTTTTTTTAATTAGGTTAAAGCTAATATGGTAGAATCTGGAAACTTTGATAGGTCTAAGTCCATTGCAAACTTCAAGAAGGTTGCCAACCAAAACAAAAAGGTCAGTACCTTCAAGAAGAATGTGCCAATACAGAAGAAGTCTAGAGTAGCATGTTATGTCTGCGGTAAAACCGGTCATCGAGCCTTCCAATGCTACCAGCACAAGAACGCCGACAAAAAGCCAACAACTATAAACCTCAAGTAAATCTCACTGAAGAAGCACATGCAATGGTGACCATTTCTATCGTTGTCTTCAAAACAACCCAGTTGAAAACAAGGTCTACTGGATCGTTGACACAGCTACCTATAAACACTTGTGCGTTAACAAGGATATGTTCGCAACTTTCGAGGATGTTGTTGATGGTGAACAAGCATACATGGGAAATTCAAGGAGGGCCTCTGTTCTCGGTAAAGGGAAGGTCATTCTTAAACTGACTTTGAGAAACAATTTATGCCTTTTAAATATTCTTTGTGTTCCTTCTTCGTGTAAAAACTTAATATTTTCTGGTTTGCTTAACAAGATTGGTCTCAAACTGGTGTTTGAAGATAAAAAAGTAGTTATCACTAAAAATGACCAATTTGTGGGAAATTGATACTTGTCTGGGAGGTTATTTGATGTGAACACCACTACTATCACTAAAGCATTTACTTTCGCTTATGTTGATTTTTTTTTTGAATATTTGGCATGCATGTGTAGGATATGTTAGTACAAACTCACTTAATGAATGCAACACATGAATTTTCTACCTAACTTGCCTACAACTCAATTGAAAAAGGGCCAAACTTGTGTAAAGCTAAAATCGCTAAGAAACCATTTAAACAAGTAACTCAATGAGGAACAGAACTTTCAAATCTAGTTCATACAGACTTAGTGGATTTTAGAAACTCTGAAAGTAAAGGTAGAAAGAGGTACTAAATAACCTTCGTAGTTGATTTGTCAAGGTATTCTAATATTTACCTTCTAAGAACTAAAGACGAAGCAGAACAAAAGTTCACAATCTATAAAGCTGAGGTAGAAAACCAACTAGGTCGCAAAATATAAATAATTAGGTTCGATAGGGGAGGAGGATACAGTACAAACTTCTTAAAATAAATTAGTGGGAGTAATGGTATAATTCATGAATTCACGACACCTTACACTCCCTAAGAAAATGAAATTTCTGAATGGAAAAATAGAAAATTTAAAAAATATAATTGTTGTGCAGAATTTCCGAGAAAAAACAAGCAAATAAAATAAAGCGAAAGACAAAACACCAAGAATTTACGTGATTTACCAATTGGCTACATCCACGGCCGACCAAAATCAGATTTCACTAGAGAGAAAAGGCCAGAATTACAGATTTCACACTCTCTACCAATCCTATCTCTTAGGGTTACAATAAAATGACGAGGCACTATATATAGCCCTCTCCACCTTAAACCCTAACGGCTTTGGGCCCAAAAATATTTTGGTCTAAATCAGAACTGGAGACAGAATACCAATTATAGACCAAACAGAGGACATGCTATACCGTCACAGCGAGACCCCCGTACCAACCTGTCGAAGAGTCTAATACGAATTCAAGGCATACCAACAATAATGAATGCAATGCTTTTAAGTTATGGATTACCTAATGAAATGTGTGTATCGGGGGGGGGGGGGTTGTCCAATGAGCTAATCATATTCTAAATAAAGTACCTCATAACTGATTAAAAAGAACACCCTATGAACTATATAAGGGTATAACCCTAACCTAAAATCCTCAAAAGTGTGAGGATGTTTGGCGAAATTATCTTTGCATACTTTCAAACAAGATACTGTTGATTCTAAAACTGTGGATGCCATATTTGTGGGATGTTAAAAAAATAGTGCATCCACAATTTTTATGAGATTACATGATGAACCATTGTGTGAATATAAGGATGCTGAATTTTTTGAATGCATATTTCCTTTAAACAATATGAATAATTTCTTTCTCTAAGTGCTACCTTTTTCTACAAGTTCTTCTGCGCATGTACCTGAAAATGGTAATAATGAAGTTATAAGAAGTAAGAAACGTAGAAAGGAAACTAGTTTTGGAGCTGATTTTGTGACTACTTTTGTGACTACTTTTGTGACCGAACTCAAAGATGTTGATGCATCAATCGGTCTTTTTATTCACCTTCTCGAAGAAGATACCAAAACTTATGAAGAGACTATGAAATCTAAAAATACTAGTTTTAAGAAAGAAGCAATTAATAGCGAACATGAGTCAGTAATGACTAATCACACATGAGACTTGGTAGGCTTTCATAAAGGATCAAAAGGCATCGGTTGTAAAAGGATACTTAAAAGAAACTAAGAACTAATGGTTTATTGGAACGATTTAAGGAAAGAATTGTAATTAAAGGCTTTTCCCAGAAATTTGGTGTAGACTTGTTTTACACTTACTCACATATAACTAAAATAGCCACAATTTGTGCACTCTTTTCTTTGGCCTCTATTCATAAAATTCTAGTACATCAAATGTATATTAAAACTGCTTTCTTGAATGGTGATCTAGAAGAAGAAATATACTACCACAATCCCAACAAATATGGTGGAATTATTTTTAGCTCGTTCCTTTATGCAAGCTGACGTGACAAGGAATAATTGTGAAAAAGTAGCGATATTTCGGGAAAGCAGTAGGTCCAGTCTGAAAATCATTAAGGTTAAAGAGGACATAGTGGGAATTTAAAAACACGTTCTTTACCATTTTGGGTAGTTTTCAAATTATGTCATTTTTTATAGACGAAAAAGGAAATTGCGCCATTTTCGCTGGGATATAGGGAGTATATGATACAACTCTGTGGGTACACCATAGCGGTCTAAGAGAACAAGGTGTGTAAGATTGAGAAGTCATTGTGTGAAAAGCTTTGGTTTTGTTGTGAATGGATCTGATGCTTGTGTGTATTCAAAACTGTTTGACTATGAATGTGTGATTATTTGTCTCTGTGTGGATGACATGTTATTATTTTGAACACACTTTATTTTTATTAATGAAACTAAAATATTCTTGTCTATTAAATTTGAAATGAAGGATTTAGGGGAGGTTGATGTAATTTAAGGGGTAAAAGTTACTAAGAAAGATATGATGTTATTCCATCCCAGTCACACTATGTTGAAAATGTGCTGAGAAAATTTGATAACTTTGATGCAGTGCCAGCAAGAACTCGTTATGACTCTACTATTCAATTGAAGAAAAATAAAGGAAGAAGGGTGCCTCAAGGGAAGTATGCTAAAATTATTAGTAGTTTAATGTTTCTAATGAGCTGAACTCGACCTGATATTGCCTATACAGTAAGTAGACTTAGTAGGTACACTCATAATTCTAGTGGAGAACATTGAGTTACGCTTAGACGCTTACTAAAATACTTAATATGTATAATGGACTTAGGAATTCATCTTGTAGGATATCTAGCTATTTTGGAAGGGTATTGTGATGTAAAATGGATAACTGATAATAATGAAGTAAGTTTCATTACTGGTTATGTTTTTTACCTTAGGAGGAGATGCTATCTCTGGAAGTCTTCTAAACAGACTTGTATAGCTCAGTTTACTATGGAGTCTGAGTTTATATCTCTGGACTTAGCAGGGCAAGAAGCTGAGTGGCTTGGGCCATTACTGGCTGATGTTCCGTTGTAGGGGGAAACCAACTCTGTATGTTTCATTTTTATTTAGTTCCCAGCCAGTCTTAAGTGTTACCGAGAATGAAGCTTACAATGGTAAAAAAAAGGCATATATATATATCAGACATGAATGTGTGAGAAATATGACCAAGACTGGAATGCTGGCTTTACAATTAGTAAGATCGAAATGAAACTTAGCTGATCCATTTACTAAGAGACTAAGTAGAAAGATAGTCCAAGACTCATTAAGAGGAATGGGGTTAAAAACCCTGCTAGTTGAGGAATTCATGGTGGATACTCTTGTTACTCTTTCACAAATGACTTGAAGTCAAGCGAAACCATGAAAAGACTCATGAACGTACAAATCTACCTATTCTTATGATATGTGTACATTGTGAGGATGAGTTTAAAAATGTTAATGAATCCTAGATAGTCCTATTTCGAGACAGACTGATGTATTCGCCCGGAAAAAAAAGTGAGGAAGAATGATGAATCTTTTCATAACATTGATTGGGTGGTATAATGAGACTTGATGTAAAAAACTACTTGAGATGTAAATGATTGACCTTCCTTTAATGAAAGACATTTAAGGGAGGTTTTTTTCCTGGAGAACTCATACGTTTTTCCAAGGAAACTATGGCCACTGTAAGTTTTTTATAATCGCAGAACTCTTTTTATTTAAGTAAAACACTTGTTTTTAGAATGAATGACTAGTATAGGAGTTTCAGATATGTTCACTCCGAAACACAAGACGATTGTCGAAATTCACTAAGCATTTGTTTAATCGCAAGATTCTGATGCTTAAGTATCAAACTTTCATATGATCAAACCTTTTTGCATCAGTGGAGATTGTTTTAATGCAAAAATGGACCTATCAGCTCAAAATTAAGTTTAAAAGATCAAAATATTTTGTTGGAGGGTATATAAGGTGGGAGGAAGATGAAGGGTATAAATGTCATTTCACGTAGTCAAAATTTTGGCTTGCACTTTCTCTCTCTGCAAATCTAACTGGGACAGAGGGAGTAAGTGTTTTTGTCAAACACAATACCAATATAAAATGAACACCAATATAAAATGGATAAAGTAAAAAATGGGGGCCCTTTTTAATTAATAAAATTTGGGGGACTGAAACAACCACCCCATATGCCTCTGCATATGGGCCAGACTATGGGTTTAGTGAATTTTGTTTCAAAGACAATGATTTATCGCGACCATAATTTTGGTTTTAAAACAAAATCTTTTTTCCTAAATTCTATTTTCGAAACAAGTGACCATACATTCTTTTTCGTTGTTTGCTACTAAATTTTACCAACATAAAAAAACAGGGCAAAATATTGGGAAATACCGTCTTTTCATAGACTTATGGAAAGACGGAGTTTAATCAAAATAATAAAAGGTAAAAAGTTTTAGTTGAAATATTAAAAATTTATTATGCAACGTGTACTAATAATAAAGTTTATAACCCAATTCATGATACCCAAAATTTTTATCTTGATTTCTTCTAAATTGCACTTTAAACATTGGAGTTTCTATGATTTATGAAAACACCGTTTTTCAATATACTAAATAAAAAAACTGATAGTATACAAATAATGTATGGTAAAGTTGGTTATCATTCATTTGAATCGTTCAAACTCTAATTCAATTAGATAGTACTGTAAATTTTGTTTCAATAACTTGAACATGTTACTTATTAGTTAAATTTTTTTAATTTGGATTCAATTTTGTCATATCGACCTAATGCTACAATGGAGTGGATAAATATTCCATCATTCCCACCATGATTTTTATAATTTGACTTTTAGAATCAACTGCATCAATTTTTAACTATTAATATATATTTTTGTGAATGTTGAAAAATTTTGAAAAAATATTAGTTAAAAAATATATGCTATGATGAAACTAAAACCATATCACCTAAAAATAATCTTACATATATTTTATGAGAATTTAATTGTTGAACTTGGTTAAGTTTGATCCTAAAAATCAAATTAGGAAAAATTATTGTGGGACGCAGAGAGTAAAGTACTATTAGCATTAGACTAGTAGTTTTTATTTAGTTTTTTTTTACAATAGTGGTTGTTGTTTTGAAAGGTGCATGTTGGGAAGTTTACAAGCAGGCACCAACCCCGCCACCGACGTCCCACATTGATTCCTACGTTTGAATTTGAAGGAACGACTCTTCAAAACCACATGAATGTATATTAATCAACAAAACTCTCCATCACATCCGGCCTCTTTAGTCAAAAGGAAAACTAGTTTCCGAATGCCGATCTTTCCACGCCTTGGTGTCATTAAATTTTGGGAAGCAAGAGTCACGATCCACATTAATAACTTGTACTACATCCGTTTGTTGGATGTGACACCATGACATTGAGTGCTTGGATTTAGGTGAATAAAATTAGTGGATGAAATTAAATTTAAAAAGAAAAAATTAGAATGACTGGATGAAATTGAAAAAATCTTGCGATTAAAAGAAAGCATGTCAAATCCAAAAAATAACCAAAAAAAAGTGCGTCACATCCAATGAAACAAAATGAGCACATGCTTAGTTTAAGATTAAATCCGGCCCAAACTCGTAAGACTAGATTTTCAATCTTGCGCATTTTCAACATGTTACTTTTTTCATATTATTTCATTATACATTTACACGGTATATTCATCAATATGAATTCACCCTATCTATGAGATTTTTCCTCTGTTGTAGATTCAAAGCACCACATTAAAATTTAGAGTAAAGTGATAAAATGATTCTGACGTTAGGTTGAATGTGTCAATATAACCCCGCAATCTTAGAATTTGCCAATATAACCTTGGACTCCGCTAACTTTTGAGTCAACATTTGTTTGGGTAAAAAGGCAATTTTTCCCTTGTCCAAGAAAAAAAAATAAAAATTCAAATAAGACGTTTGAGTTAAAACAGTAAGGCTCCGCCACTTGAGTGAAAATTGAGAAAATCGAGACCTCCACCACTTTTCTCGTTTTGCGAAGTTCTTTGAGTGGAGAAGAGCAAGGCTCTCAAAGCTCCAGGTGCCACCGCCGTCTTTGTTATTGTTGAGCTCATCCCCATTATTGGAGGTGGAAGAACGAGGGTTCTGCAGGTTTAGGATTTTCGTGGCGGGGGGATTGAGTCGCGGCTAGGGTTCTGCGGCGGCGGAGAGGCGGAGCCGCGGGGAGGAGCGAGGGTTTCCAACGGCAGTGTAGGACAAATTAGGGTTAGGGTGGTGAATACCTATGTTGGTGTTACTGCTGTGAAAGAGCGGTTCAAGGACGCCATCGATAGAGATCAAATTGTCAGTGTCTGCGGGTTGTTCTGGTGTTCTCCGATGGGGCAACGGCATGGACGGGCGGGCTTGGCACGGAAGGAATAGCGGTAGAGACAATAGGAGGTGGTGTTTCCCGGCGATTGAACGACCTGGAATGGGGGGGATGTGGTGCCGGGTTTTTGCGAACATGGTTCTCTGGGCTGGATTTGGCGAGGCGGCAATGAGGGGGATGGATAGGAGAGGGTGACGGAGGTCTCAATTTTCACGCCAGATCTTGATTTTCAGTGCTTGGCTAAGTGACACTAAGGTCTGAGCAAAGATGAGGTGGAGCAGGAGCAGGTACAGGAGGTGGTGGTGGTGGTGGTGGCGGCGGTGGTGACTGGTGGTGGTGGTGGGCGGAGGTGGTGGGTAGGATTTGAGCGAGGCGAGGTAGGTGGCGTAGATGGTGGGTGGCGGAGGTGATGGCTGGTGGTGTTAGGGGTATTATGGGGATACTATTTTCAGCTTCTAGACCAAGGGTGTTATAGTCATTTCCTATTTCATCATTGCAAGAATTAAGAGGGTCAACGTCGAAAATAGGGATTTTGAGTATATCAACACAAATATTTTTGAAAGTGAGGGTTAGATAGAACATACAATAATTAGTTAAGGTCAAATTGACACTTTCTGAGATTGCACGATTATATTGGCACTTTCAGCCTAAAGTCAGGATTATAAATGTAAATAACCCTAAAATTTGATCTAGCTGTAATAAATTTCGTGCTAAATTTTGTTCAGATGCCTGCCAAAATTCGATCAAGTATTTTTTCCTCCTCCATAAACCTCATTGCCATCAGCCCTTCTCGAAACTATATTTTTCCTCCATCTTTTCCCTGTCTAATGGCCATTTCCCGGCATATATTCTCTATTTTTTCAGCGACACTGCCAAAAAATCTCCTCTCACTGCTTCTCTGACCATTGACTACTCTGCTTGCGTCATTTTTTTCATCCAGTGGTGCTTTCATCGCCTTCTTCAAGGGTGTTTTCGTTATCAACTTCACCAGTTCAGTTCCGCATGTAAGACTCACGTGTCACTTTGGTTTCTCATGTGAGATTCACACACCCGTTCAAATGCGCTCGTGATTACACTTGTGAACCACACATTACAAGTTATCTGCAAAGTGTGCGCATCTTTTCACATGTCAATTGCGTTTCGCACACTTCTTGTTGCTGCTAGCACATGAGAGCACACATCTACTCTGTATGAAAACCGATACCAACTACTTTCCAAGTGTTCTTGCTGCCTCTAAATGATTAACATATCAACATCAAAAACAATAGTAAGTTTAGTAACATGGAAATCTTGAGTGGGTTTACTTAAAAAACTAAACTTGTTGTGAATTGAGGAACCACAAGTACGACAAGCTACGATACACTCAAAATACCACACTGACTAATATGAGAAAGATATAATGATGCACCATTATCCACAAAAATATGATGAGAACCACGGTAATGAAATATCTTGTCAAGATGACAAGTCCAATTCGTTATGTGAGCTGTCGAGCCAGAGTTCATGCACCAACTAGGTAGAGATCGCCACTAAATATCAGTTGGTCTAAAAAAATTTCATGAGAACATCAAAGAAATGTACTTTGATAACACCAAGGGACACGATAAAATATAAAATGGAAGTTGTGGAGCAAAAGCGAGTGGAAGGCCACTTGCAGTCTCTAGCAGGCTCATCGAGATTAGTTTTAGACATTCAACCCTTTTCTTCTCCAGTTTGGTTTTATTTGCAATGCTTTCAATGTTTTTGTTTTCATTAATTTATAAGGTTCTCAGATGCTCTATTTTCTAGTATATGTGGATGCTATTATTTTGACTAACAATGATACTTCTTTTTTCTGTCGGTTCATCTCCACTGCCCATTAGGAGTTCTTTATTATGGATCTTGGTTCCTTGTATTATTTTCCCAATTTTAGGGTTTCTCACTCTACTATTGATATATTTCTACGACATACTAACTATACCATGGAAGTTTTTCAATGGGCTGGCATGGTGAATATTGCTAATATTTGTACTCTCTTTGTTCCGGTAGTCAACTACACGCCACTCGTAGTTCATAATTCTCCATTCTGACCTTGTACTGTCACTCATATGGGCACTTAAGCACCTGATATGCTGTATTTAATTCTTTGTATTGTTCTCATTCCCAACAAATATAGTACATCTGGAGATATACTAACCCCTAATAGTACCTTTTATTAAAATCTTCAAGAAATTCAGTAATCAAGATTCAGTTAATAATAACTTTGCGACAAGGAGCTATATGAGATATATAATCCAATGAACATGTTATCAATGTCCATATAGCTGAATTATCTATCATTGCACAAATAAAATTCGTCAATCTTTTATGCACTCATGATTCACTACACAAAGCAGTATGAAAAATGAGATAAATCTAGACGATCAGGCTAGATAAATCAACATAGTCCAATAAAATATGGCTGCAAGATGATTCAATACAATATATATAGAGAATAATGGATCTTGATTAATTCTAATCCCCATATGTAATCAAGGATGATTTCAGTCGTCAGATGAAACTAAAAATTTAGTTCTCCATATAAATATTAAAAATAATATATAAGGTAAACGAGATTTTCAAGTGAGAATGTAGAGGGAAATCTCGAAAAAGGCTGTGTCTCCTTCCTTGAAAATCCCTGTCATATTTATTCAAATAGACAACTAATCAGAAAAGGAAATAAATAGTTCTCCGAACATATTCTTGCAAAGATATGAACTCTATCTAAAAAATGGAAATTAAGAATTCTCCTAATAAAAGAATCAGAAACTAAATATTCTCCTAATGAGAATAGGAAATAAAATATTATCTTAGTGAGATAAGAAATATAATCAGATCAAGTAAATGGACTGAAACCCTTTAATAATCGTAATCGCTGGTCTGGTCGTCCGTCGTTCTATACACCCTTGCCTGGAATGAGTTAGGGTTTCCAATTTTTCCTCTGTTTATCATTTTTCTTCTACTTTTAATATTTAATTCTTCATTCTAGGTCTTACAATGGGTCTTCAAGTCTTCAAAAAGTCTCATAATTTTGTAAATCATATACAATCTTCAAATCATTTCGTAAATCATTTACATCGACGATTACTTTGTTTGTGAGTTGGTGGCTTGGGAAAAAAGATGGTTAATCACATTCTCTCGCCACTTCAACTTACTGATGTTTTTAATAAGGGCCTTTCTCTTCCTTTTTGAGTTGTTTAGGCCTAGGATTTGTGTGTCAAGTCATCCCAAACTTTTTTGAGGGGGGGGGGGGGGGGTGCTAAAGTAAA
>JAULKM010095667.1:0-11092 GCA_032355605.1 Rubia tinctorum
GACATCAATATCTCATTCACTCTTGATCCGTTTTGAGTGTTCGAGTAACCGATTTTATAGTACTCGCTACGTAGAATTCAAAAATGTCATCCACCGGACCCCATTCATTTCGGGTACTACTCAAAATTGAGCGCAAAAGTTGACGAAATCAATATAATTTTTCAAAATTGAGCGCAAAAGTTGACGAAATCAATATAATTTTCCAACATTAACTTCCTCAGGACACACAATACACACATTCAAAAACTTTCAGCATAAAAACAAGAAGGCACATCTTCATAACGCCATACCGGGGTTTGGTTCGGGGCAAGAATGAAAACGTAGTACATGAGTCCAGCGTACAGCCCAGAGAGCAAAAACGACGACGTCCAATCCCTCTCCTCACCACCACCACCACCACTATCGCCGCCGTCCTGTTCCTCCCTTTCATCCAAAGAAACTCCGTTTTCCAAAAAGGGTTCTTGTGGGTTTTGCTCAGTGTCCAAAGAACTGAAACAAAAGAATCTTGAAAGCAGAGGAGGACGATGAAGACGACCCTTTTCCAGTTTCTTTAAGTGCAGGTGTTTTGTTGTACTGGTAACATAGTTGAGCACAATTCTTTGGGAATTTCTTGGATGGGGTTTTGAAGATGAATATGTGCGAGATTTAAAATGGAGGGATGAGAAATTGCAGGAAATGATGCTCATCCTGTAAATGTTTACACACTCGAGTCGAAGTCCATAAAATAGTGAAGATATTTAAAAAAAAAAAAACTGGAATGATGACAAAGGTAATATATTTATACTTCGTAGTTCGTTTTGATTTTGGAACATAGTGTATTCTCATAATATAAGAATCTTCCCCATAATGATCCACAAAATGTTACTCCAGGGTATCTTGCTCGTGAATTGTGACAGACTTAGTTGTAAGTCACACTCTCTCTATAATTGAGAGGTTCAGAGTTTAAAATACACCCCTAAAATTGTGAATATTAGAAGAATTTCTTTATAGAGATTATCCAGCGTCATGAGACATTGTCGGTGGTCTCCGTTGTGGTTTCCCAACATGCATGTGGTCGATGATAGTGAAATTGCGATGATTTCGATTTTGGTGGCTACAGTCCGTTGTCAAAAAAAAAATACATTTTGACTTTTAAAAGTCAAACCAAGCCAAACTATTACAAGACTATTTTTATGTTATACGTTGTTCGATTCATCGTAACATATATTTTTAAATTATTAACTATTACAAGACTATTTTTATGTTATACGTTGTTCGATTCATCGTAACATATATTTTTAAATTATTATTTTTTAGAATTTTTACACACATAAATTAAACATATTTAATTAAAAATTAATTCAGTTGAATTTCAAAAATTAAAATGTGCCATTTTCGTTAAAGGCGGAGATAGTAAATTATAGATACAGTAATTATTCTATACCTTTCGATTTTATAATATTATCACTCTTTAATTTTGTGCATAAATTTAAAATTTATTTCGTTAATTTAATTGTACGAGAGATTTAGCTAACAAAAAACGCTTTATTGTCATTGATCATCATTAAAAAAAAATTAAAATGTTTTAATTTTAAGAGCTTCATCATCTTTCTACAAATATATATCTATATATATTATAGTAAACAAATTTTAATATACAACTACAAGTAATATAAAATTATGTTCATTTAACTTTATTGATTAAAGAATAGAAAGTTAAATTAGGAGATTTTTTTGAAACAAAGAATCGAGCACATATGGAACTGGTTGGTGGTACATAGTACATGTCGTGTCAGATTATGAGCATCGATTACAATTGATGTTGGAACTTTGATTATGTGTATTCTATTGAACATCATTGCTAACATTATGATGCTCCTGGCCAGCCCTTTTAGTCCTTATGGGATATTTGGAAAGCTGTGAATGTGATTGAGTACCATTTCGCAGTCTGTTAAAATACAAATATTTGATGCCGCTCTGTTTCTTGCATCCGCCATTGACTCATGTATAGCCATGAGTTCAGCCTAAACTGCCGAAAGTGCCCGGATATTCTGCGATCCCTGCCAGCCACTTGCCCTTCCCTCTATATAGCCGACCATGCTGCAACCGCCTTTCCGTCTTGAGCTCTAAATGCTGCGTCAGTGTCAATGCGTGTCCAACTAGAGTAGGCGGGATTCAAATGCCCATCCTGCTTATGCCAAATCCATTGAATCTCTCCTACTTTGGTATGTTTTGTTTCCTTCGCATGTACTTGGCCCAGGATTGCTTGGCTTGAGTTGGGATTGTCTAGAATCCCGGTTCCTCTTGGGTCTCGTTCGGAATTATCCGCTTGTGTAGCGTTGATAATAGGTAGGGCGATTTCCACAGAGATTTGTTGTCACTCTATTGTTGTTTTGTTTCTTGCGTTCTAGATTGCCCATATGATGATGCATTTGAGGTTGATGTCCTCATCTTCCGGTGCCCTCTTAAACCATTCCTTAAGCTAGGATTTGAGTAGAATCAGCTTACCCTGTTGAAAGTCGAAACCCAATCTTGATGCTCTATAGACTCTTCTTGCAAATTCACACTCTAATATCATGTGTGTCTTGGTTTCCACTTGGGATTGACATATTTGGCAATAAGGCGAAACCTCAATGTTCATTTTCCTTAACGCCGGACATGTTGATGCAGCATTTTGTACGAGCCTCCATACCAAGAATTTGCATTTCTCTGGGATGTTGGAGTTCCATAACTTCTTCCATAAATGTTTATCGGGTTCTGAGTTTCCCGTTGAGTCTGAACTTGTTGGTTTGTGTTGATTTGATGCATTTCAGACCTTATGGTATCCATTTTTTACCGTGTACTTTCCGATCCATTCCTTATCCCTGAATTGGTAATTCTTCTGTCCAAGGAGTGCAAGAGGGATGTGGATACCTGCAATGTCATTTGCTATCTCCGTACTGAAAAACAGTCTTAGTAGGGGTATGCGCCACTGTTTGTCGCGATCAATCAGGTCACTCACTTTGAATCCTAGTTGAGGTAGAAACTGGCGTTCGTACCTTATTGGATTTTTGTGTTTTGGAATCCACTCATTATGGATGTCTATTCCCACACCATCGATCACTTGCCATTTGAGTCCTCTCTTGATCAGGTCTCGTCCCCACAATATTCCTCTCCAACCCCATATTGAACCCTGTTTCAGTTTGACCCTGAGGATGTCTTGATTGCTGCACTACTTATTGGGGAACAATTTGGAGAAAAAAGAGTGCTTATCTGTTATTATCTTCCAAGCTAGTTTCCCAAGCAATGCCTGGTTCATCTGCTCCGTTGAGTGCATCCCTAATCCTCCCTTCCACTTGGAACGGCACATTGAGTCCCAAGACTTCCAGTGTATTCCTCTACAATCTACATCCCCTGCCCAAATAAACCTGGCGAGATGGGAATCAATCTTTTTGGCAACTGTGCAGGGAATACGGAAAGTTCTTAGTGTATATTGGGTTGTTGATTCCAACACATGCTTACTGAGAGTGACCCTTCCCATGACCGACAGATCCCCAATCTTCCATATAGATGTTTTTTCCTTCACCCTTTGAACTAATTTGTTAAACTTTCCAACCTTTGGGCCAGTGAAATCCATATCGTGGCCTAGAAAGTTTTCCTTGAGTAGATATGCAAAAACCCTGAACTTTTGAGTCGTTCCTTTATTCCCGACTCTATGTTTGGGCTAACTAGCAGTGCAGACTTCTGAAAATTAATTCTTTGTCCCGAATATGCCGCGAACAGTTTGAGTGTATGTGTTAGTTTCGTTGATCCTCTGTGTGAGATATTAAAGAAGAGGATACAATCATCTGTAAACATGAGGTGTGATACTGGTGGGACAGATCGGCCTATTTGAACACCCGAGCAATCATTTTTGGAATCCATCGGATGCTATCATTGATGAGAATGCTTCCTGACATAGGATAAAGAGGAACAGTGATAATGGACATCCCTGCCTGATTCCTTGTTTTGGCTGGAATGCTCTTGAAATTGATCCATTAAACTTTATGGGATACGAGACAGTGGTGATACACGCCATGATCCAAGCTATCCATTTCTGTGGGAATCCCATGTGTTGCATCATTCATTTAAAAAATTCCCATGACACCCGGTCATAGGCCTTGCTCATGTCTACCTTCATTGCTGCTAGGGCCCTCTTCCTTTTTTCTTCATGCAAATGAATTCTATGAGTTCATGGGCTATGAGTGAGTTTTCGACATTGGATCTACCTTGCACAAAAGCCGCTTGATTTCCTGAAATCAGGGTCCCTATGAATTTCTTTATCATGTTTGCAAGAATCTTCGCGATAATCTTATATGTTACGTTGCATAAACTTATCAGTCGAAGATCGCCCCGCTCCTTTGGACTCCTTTTCTCTGGAATGAGAACCAACGTTGTATGATTCCACTCCGTTGGCATTATGGATGTCGAGAAGAATCTTTGTACCGCCTCTGTGACTTCTTCTCCAACTTCTGGCTAATAGTGTTAGTAGAAGCCCGATGGTAAACAATCCGGCCCTGGAGCCTTCCATTTTCCCATCTGAAAAATGGCTGCCTTTATTTCCTGCTGAGTCACTGGTTCTTCCAATTGTATCTCCTGCATTTTCTCTACCCCCTAGTTATGAGGTTTAGAATATCCTTCATGCTAGATTGTCCAAACGCATCTGCTGGCATTACAGATTCTGTAACAAAGACTAAACTTACATAATTATAGACCAGTTGCTGCAAATCTTCATGTTTTGATATCTACCCTCCTGCCTCGACTCTTAGTTGGGTAATGTAGTTCCTTTGCTTTCTCTTCTGTGCCCAATTGTGGAAGACTTTCGTATTTCTGTGGCCTTCTTTTAGCCATAGTGACTTGGCCATTTGTCTCCAGTAATCATCCTGCATGGTGAGTAGTTCCTCCAGCTCCTTTGTTTTATCACGCATCCCCGTCCTTCTATCTTTGTTTTGATCCTAACTGTTGTTTCACTCGCCTTATTATGTATTCTAGCTTTCCAATGTTCTTTTTTGCCCAGCTGTGCAATCTTGTCGTGGTGTCACTCAGCTTCCTATTAAACATGATATTTTGTTTGGTATCATCGTGGTGTTTTGGCAAACTGGTTTCTAGACACGTTTTACTAACTCTCTGGTATGATTATATCTGACCCAAAATGATTCAAACTTTCTGGATGAAGTATTGTTCTAAGGCTTCTTCCCGGGGTGTGTGCTGATAGTGAGTGCACCGTGATCAGATCTCATAATTGTATGGTTTGTTACACAATACTTCTGAAAAATTGACATGAACTTGTCGTTCGCAAACGCACGATCTAGATGTTCTAGTATGAGCTCTCCTCCTCCTCTCTCATTGGTCCATGTGAATCACTGTCCGTTGTTTCTGAGCTCGCTTAGATTTTCCTCCTTCAAAAGACTATTAAAGTCATTTGTATCTTGCAGAATAACTGGCCTACCCCCTGATTTGTCTTCCACATCTAGGACCTGATTGAAGTCACCCGTGATGAGTACAGGTAGATTTGTGCTTTTTAGAACCATATGCAGGAAGTCCCACACGGTTTTGCATTGGGGTCTGTCAGGGTGCCTGTACATAAGGATCAACATCCATTCCTCTCCTTTGGAGGTCGTGACTTTACAACATACAAAATTTTGGCAGCTTTTAACTATCGAAACTGTGATATCTATGGACCAAGCTACACAGAGCCCTCCACTTACCCCTACTGAGTCTACTACTTCCCTACTAGTGAAATAAGTTCTACCTAGCCACTTGATAATTCTACTAGAGTTGCACTTAGTTTCCATTAAAAAGACAGTATTAGGGTTATAATGAGAGATGGTATTGTTTAAGAATTTTACTATCAGAGGGTGCGTTAGTCCTCTGCAGTTCCAGCTGAGTAGATTCATGTACCTTGGGGTGGTTGTTCTGGCCCAACCACTGAAATACCACAATTTTGTTCTTCTTCATCTTGCAACACTGTTCGTACAACTGAAACAAAAGTTCTAGCTGTAACAATGACCATCTCACCCTGAACTTCTCTGGTAGCTTGGTCAATTTCTGGGAACATCGACAACATCTGTTGCAGTTGCTCTTCTTCCTGTTCCCCATAACATATTCTTTTGCTAAAGACAATTTCTCCTATATTCTCTTGAAGTTGTCCCTTCCTTTTGACCCCTAACACATCTGCCACTGTCATGTATTCTGATACCTCCCAAAGGATTGCCTTCTTTTGTGTATTAATTTGCACCATATCTACGCTATCATGATAGACCGATATATTACCTATAGCCATAGATTTTGACCAAATCTGCAACCCCCTGCTAGACCCCTCACTTCCTCGACTTTCCCGATTGCCACCTTCCGCAATTTTCAGCATCCTTACTCTTTCCATGTTCTTTTCAATAAGCATTATTGTGGCAATCTTTGACTTTGTTGGTGCGAGTTTAATATTCCCCCTTCTTCCTATGATACGTGCGACCGATTGAAAATTTCCTTGCCAGTCAGTGCTGATGATTTTGATGATTCCATTATTGCATGTCATCACTTCATTATTGGGAGATTGGCCCACTTACATTGGAACAACTTCTTCATCCAAAATTTGCATGTCTTGTTCTTCATTTGAGAAAACTTTAGGGCCCATTAAGCAATTATCCTTGTTTCCTTTATCATTATTAGTTGGCAACCTGCTCTCTTCCTTCTCCACCGTGAGAGATTCATCCCCCTATACCTGTGCTCTTTCCCATCTGACGCCATCCTCAATTCCTTCCCTCTCCATTGTGAATGTTTCATCCCCCTGTTCCTGCTCACCCTCCCAATATCCGCCATTATTCATTTGTATTTCCCGGAACATACGCAAGAATCTGTGTTAGATCTACTTATTTATTCATGGGGTTTCCTCCTTCATGTGTTGCTTCAGTAACCGGCGCTTGTGGCGTTTGAGTGTGCGGGTCGTGGGCTTCTTGAGACAGGTCAATCATCGCCGAGAAATGGTCGTTTACGTAATCTTCTGGTTGCTTTTTGTCTGAATTGGATTCATTGCTCCGGATCAGAGTTGATAACCGTGATTCAGGTTCAGTAACTTCCTGTATTTTTATGTTGTTGGTCTCCACATGTTGTTCCCCTGTTGGTTTGGGCTGATTGAGTTGGGTTATTTAAATGTGGTCTGGGGTATTATTTGTCGTGGTTTGATGTTTTTATGGTTATGGGCCGAGGTGGGGTTAGTATGGACTTGTTTAGAATCATGTACGGGGTACTATTAGTTTGATTTGGGCCGCTGTATAGTTGTTGGTTAAAAGGGTTACTTGTATGTGGGGTGGGATTGGTTTGGTTATGGACTGATGTTTGAGCTGGGATGTCTAGGTTTGGGTTGGTAGATATGACTGAAGTATGACTGGGCCCTATAAGAAAGGAACAATAAGTTTAAGTGGGTTACCTGTTTTCAGAGTACGAGGTGGAGTTTCAACAGCATCGTTGACTTCTTAATTAAATGCATCACTTGCCCGAATTGAATTTCTACTGCTCTCACCATTTAACTCCCACACGCTATTGCTCCCAGTCCTATCTTCATTCTCTTCCTTCTTTTTGTTTCCATCATATCTGCTCTCAGCTGCCAGTCTTTTCTTCCCAGCTATACGTCGGCCTTCATGATTGTTCTCTGACAAGAGTGGTTTGAATGAACCACTGGTTTCTCCAATTTTCCTAGCCCAATCTTCATATGCATCACACTCATTTGGCTCAGAATATGAGCTTGGAAGGTTCATGGTTGACAAATCACTGGGTTCATTGATGAGGATCCCGTTTTGACATCGCCAAAAGCGGAGTCTACCCCTTTCTAGCCTCCTTTGTCCATATGACACTTTATGTATCTTAGATTTTCCTTTTCCCACCACATCAATTTGGCCTGATCTTTTGAAGAGACGATGTTAGCTAAAATAGGGGTGATAGGACTTTAGATACTCATTATGATCTCAGTCTCATCACCCAGATTTCCCAAATTAATGGCGAGATCCATATCAAAATTGAACCCATCCATTTGTTGGTCCAAGTCAACACCAGACATTGGATCTTCTGAAAATGCCTCGTTGGTAAGAAACGACTCTGTTACCGTTCCGTCCGCTAGGGTGAATTATTTGAGCTCCACCTTGTTGGAGGGACAACTTTCCGCCACATCCTCGTCGAGGATATACCTCCTACCTCCTATGATCATGTACTTCTCCATTATGATCTCTCTATCCTCTCCTTCCACGTGCCTCAATCTAATTTCACCCGTTCCAGCATCCCCTTGTACGGGCTGGAGATTTTGTTGTTGTGGAGGGATGTGGTTGATGTCTTGCATTTCCACATCTGAGAACTTGGTTGGTGAGTTACCTTGTTCAAAGTCTTCCCAAAAATCTGGGACAACCGGGAGATTCAACATCCTCTCCCTAGCTTCTGATAGACCTTGAAGGTAAATATCATTAATCTCATTTTGACAGGCTAATGTCCCTGGGTTGGGCTTAGGTGGCTCCTCCTCTGGATCTTCCTCTGGCTCTTCCTTAGGTTCTTCTTCTGCTAGGTTTAACGCTTGCGTACTTTCCGGATTATAACCTAGCTCTGCTTCTCTTAGCTCTTTCGGGGTAGGGTAGATCTCTTCTGTATGTTTGAAACCATCCAGAAATATCTCGTATGGAAAGTGCAGGAACATGTGTGCATTTGCTGGGAAATATTGTGGGGTAAACCTTGTGAACCTTCTTATTGCCATATTCCTATGTACTCGAACTGCTGGAGGATAAAGTTCCTCTGAAAGATCTTTGTAGATGTCAATTTGAAGTTCGCCTCCAAGTGTTGTAAATCTGGCATCGATGTGCCGCTTAAGAACCCCTTCATCCTGCCAGTGACACTGTGGGTAGGTGTGCCCCGGTGCTCCACACCTCCTACACATTTTGTGCACTCTTTCATATACAATGGCTATCCAAACCATGCCACCCCATCTTAGCTTCAGCCAGAAACTGGAGACCAAGGCCTTCTGGACCGACGTCCATACTCGAACACTCACATACTCCGCATATTGTAGCAGCCTGCCTCCAAAATCTACCTCTTCGGCATCACCAACCACTGATGCAAACTTTTCAATAATATTCCTGCGAAATACTCCAGAGTGAGGCCATAAATACGAATCCATATGAGTACCTTGGTAACTGTCATGTGTGACAGAACCATCTCCGGTACCAGTCTATGCAGTGTCATGAGCTCACCAGCAATGTTAACTTGGCCGTCGTGCAACACAACGAGGAGTTTGGACCTCTGATCAAATTAAATGATGTAAAATTTTCCATTTTTGGCTATGGCATGTACCCTTTCTCCCCAATAGTTTGAGATGAGGAGTTGCATTCTTGTAAGGGCAAAATGTCGATAGTCAAGGAAATATCCCACCATGCTGTTTCCAAGTAGACTATGACCTCTTTGAAATTCGTCTTCCTCCGGCCTGAACATGGCTCCTCTCCTTGGTGGTAAGTATGTTGCTCTGTTGAGTTCATCTCCGAAGAGGACGTCTCGTCTTTCTTCTGAGTTCTCTGAGCCATCCCGAGATCCTTCTGACTAGTGCTCCTCCCGGACCCTGTTGGCCATAGGACTGCTTTTGTTACTGGCTGCTTTTGTTTTTTGTTTTTTGTTTTTTGTTTTTGAGATAATACAGGTTGCTCCTACTGCTTTTATGCTCTTGTGCTTTACTTGAATTGATGCTTCCGTTGGTTTTTGATTGTTTGTTTCGTCTGATAATAGTATGTCGAGTGTGGGATTTGTGGGGACCGTGGGTGGGTATTTTGTGTTGAAGATGATCTCACTTGTGTTTGTTCTTTATGGGATGCAGGGAATTGGATATTGTGAAGTGTACATGTTGGCTATGGGATAGTTTAAGCTGTCTAAAAGGTTGATAACACAAGGTGATGGTTAGATTACGAGATGAAGTGTGTGTCTTTGCACTCTTTGCTACCATAACACTACCCGGAAGACTCTCGGTTGTTTAAAAATATTTGACTCGTTCATCTACTGGTCCGATTTAAAATAATTGGGTATCTTTTTATTTTTTAGAATTGGGTACTCGGTTTGTGGGTCTGGTTACTTAGTCCATAAGTTTTACATTTTAACTGGTCCGGATCGCAAAAATACTATTTCCAGGTATCCGGAATACCCTAAAAACTAAATATATTTAATTATTTTTATTTTAAATAATAATTTTGTACACATGTACTCCAAATTCTCAATGTCCCTATGTGTGTAATATTAATTATTAAATAATGCAAACTTACATAATATTCAATTGTTAAATTTTCAAACATTCCCTTTCAACTTTGAATTTTCAATTGTTCCTTTTGAGTTTTGATCCTTCCCTTTCAGTCTCAAATTTCAATCATACCATATTCTATCATTTGGTCAAATTGATTTTTAAAAGAATTTGGGTTTCCATAAAAAAATTCATATCAAACTTTCATAAGCTCTCTACTAAATTAAAATTTACTAACGCAATGATCTTATTCTCGTCATTTTAGCATATTTTGTTATGTTCATCCAAACTCAGGAATGATGGATTGATGGTGATGATTACGGTCTTGTTACTCTTACTGATAGTTATATGCTGAATTTTTGAATGACAAAGTTGATAATTATTTGTACAAAAAATATCACGAGAATTCAATTATTAATCTACATTGTCATCATTGTAAACACATTTTCCTTATACGAATACAAATTTACGAAACATAATAAAATGATAATTATCTCAAAAACTTTAATCTTGAACATGTCAGGGTCAGTAGGTACCCAGTTACCATATCTGAACAATTCAGATACCCACATTGTCGGGATCTGATTCTCTTGACTCGGATCACGAACCACATTTTAACTACTCACACATACAAGTACTCAAATGTACGAGAACCCAAACTTGCGGGTATCCACATTTAAACATCCCTAACTACCAATTATAGTTTTCACAAATCCATCCCGTTCCATTATAAGTAAAAAGTACATCTCTTGGGCATAAACTTACGACAAAATTTTGGGAAAGACGGTCTTTCCATAGGCTTATGGAAAGACGGGGTTTAATTATAATAATAAAAGGTAAAAG
>JAULKM010095678.1:0-11091 GCA_032355605.1 Rubia tinctorum
TCAAAACATTATGAACAAAATATCTCTTATTCTTCTTGGATTACAACTTCACCTTCCTTATATCACCAACATTCCTTCTTCAACACAAACTATCCAGATTTGCATAATTTCCACAAATTGCCAACTAGATAAATCTGGACTTTACACAATGGTCTCATTTGATGAAGAGGTTTTAGAATAATATTAGAGCTCCAAAGTCATATTAGACGATTGACTTTTTAAAGCCTTAATTTATTGTTTCGCTGTTTTTTCTTTTTTTTAATAAGAGGAATTAACTACTGGGGAAACTGGTGTTTCACCGCTTTTATTTCACCAATTTTAACTAAACGTAAAGTTTAAAGAAGTACAGGGGTTCAATTAGAATTATAAAGAATAAAGATTTTATAATATAATTTTTTTTAAAACATGGGTAAAACTGTCTCACCATATATAAAACTATACAGAAATTGAACCACACCAATGCACTGGATTGGTGGAGCGCGTGGATGTAGGATTGGTTATTGGAAGTTGAAGTCAGTGTAGTTGGAGTGTGGAGAAATTCTAACAAAAAATGAGATGAATGCATTTGTTTTTTCGAATTTTTTTATTAGTGCATATATCCCCCATTTTTTCAAAAGTGTGCATATACCTCCTCCAATTTTTTGAAAGTGCGCATATAACCTTCCCTATTTATAGAAAGATCACATATACCCCCATAACCGAATATCGGAGATTGGAAAAATGAGGGGTGTATGTGCACCAAATATGAACCAAGGGTATATGTCCACTTTCAAAAAATTGAGAAGTATTTGTGCACTATACAAGGAATTAAGGGGCATAAATGCACTTTACTCAAAAAATGATAATGGGAACCGAACCTTTAACCTCACTAGTTGAGAGAGGCTTTCTACTGAAGGTGACAATGAAAGGCGGTTTTTAAAAATTTGCCTATGATCGCCTTCAAGAGGATTTTCTGAACTCAAAAAAAGAAAGTCGTGCCCGAACAATAAATTTAAAGGCGGTTAATTTCAATTTTAAGGCGGTTTTTTAATAACCGCCTTTAAACCGGGCCAACAGGAGGTGGCTGAGGTCAGAACCGCCTTTAAATTGGCTCAATTCAAGGCACTTAATCATAATCGCCGTTAAAATAGCAAATTTTGAGCTCGCAAAAGAGGACCGATTGGATTTCCGAGTTCGTAATTATGTGTTTTCATGGACATAAAAAGAATAACACTAATCCAAACTCGTAAAATTGTTGTACCTATTTTTCGATAGGAAAATAATCAATCGTGCCTTTGTTTTTAATGTCATCATTTTTCGAGTTTCGAAAATGTGGAAGTAATTAAAAAGAAGAAGCAAAGTCTTGTTTTAGAACAACAAACCGTTAGACAGAGTTATTTTATTGGTGCTGAATAAAATGAATTTAGAAAAACTGTGCAGTTGAGCTTATTTGGTACATAATTTAGTTTATTGGTGCTACATTTAGTTTATTGGTGTTGAATTTAATTTATTTTTGCTGAATTGAGTTTATTGGTGTTGAATTGAATATTTCGGTAGCTTACTTTTGTAAGAAAAGAAAAGAATGACTCCCAAAATGATGTTGTGTTCATAACATATTCTTATTTTAGACTTATTACTCAATTAATGACCGTCGAGAAGTCAAATAAATATTTATTTATTAATTTTTTCTTTCAATGTTGAGTTTATTAGTGCAGAATTTAGTTTATTTGCGCTGAATTTAGTTTATTGGTGTTGAAATGTGCTGAAAATAAATTCAACTGGACAGAGCCTTATTCTAAAATTACTCTTTCTAAAAGTTAGTTATTTTAAAACAAAACTTTGTATTAAATAAGTGAATTAAATTCTAAAATTCTATGCATTTACGTTATATTTTATAATCTGAAACGCTGAATGAGTTAACTGAATTCTAGAAATCTTATTACTCCCTCTCTGTTCAAATTCAAGCTGCACACTTTGATTTTCATCAGTTGACTCAAAAAATGTTTGATCATTAATATCTTTTATTAAGGATAATTAAAACTTGTAAAAAGTTTATATTTTGAAACTATATGTTATAACGAATCTAACAAGGTATAACTCAATAATATTTATACTTATGCACCTATTCAATTTTGGGGTCAAAGTTAAGAAATTTTGACTAAATTAATAGTTAAATTGCAGTTTGAATTGGGACAGAGAGAGTAGAGAACATACTCTGAGAGCTGGGGGTTCCAACTGGTCGACCCATTTTGACCGAACCCATTTGGGAAGGGTTGGGTCAACGTTTTATTTAGGTCAAGTGGATCAATTCAATTTTGGTTGGGTCGGGTCAAATTTGACCTCAAATCGACTCGTTTTGACCCATTTGTTTTTTGCCAATTTTCTTGAAAAAATGTCATTCTATAAAAAAATTATAAAAATGAATTAGTTTAATTCAACATATCCACCATTAATTTACTTCATAAACAAGTTTAACATTATCGAAAATAAATTTATTTATAAAGATAAAAAATAATTTTGCAAAACTAATATTAATTTTAAATAATATATTGATTAAAATATAATTTTTTATATAAATAAATTTTAGTAAAATTATATTTTTATTCAAATATAAAGAGTATTTTAACTAAAAAGAATGAAAATAATAGTATTTTTGTTTATTAAGTGAATACTTTATAATTAAATAAAAAATATTCATATTTTAAATTATATTAAAATAAATTGTTAATGATTTATTATTTAAATACTAATACATTTCAAAATTATTAATTTTATTTGAATAAATTTTAAGAAAAATTTACTTTGATTTGGGTTAATTTGTGACCTCGTCCGACTCGACTCGACTCAAAACAAAACAATGAGAATTTTTACCCGACCTGACTCATTTAACCCAAAATTTTGGGTTAATTTGCGCGGGGCAGGTGCGGGTCAACATGACCAACATTACCCTACGATATTAGGGCAGATGCGCCCCGTGCAGATCAACCACAACAAAAGCCAGTCGTCGTTGGTCGAAGTGGTCACTTCTCCATGCCCAAGTACCACTATAGTGAACAACCTCTCGACATACCTCAACGTCGTATGCACTATGTCGTTGTTCCTGCTTCGTCCTTGTGCTTCCACTTGAAACACGTGGCAATCTCTTGGTAGATCATCGAGCGGGACTGGTTCCCCAAATGAAATATTTCCACCCTTTGGCCTCGCCTATTGGTCCTTTGCATGACAGTGGCAAGTAACTCCAGAGTATACCTCGTATACGTGAGGGAAGACTTCTTCACAAAGCCTTCCAAACCGACCCTCTTCAATAAAACCTTGATCGATTTGTAAAGCTTGAGATTTTTAAGGACTCTTTTGTCTACAAACCTAGTCTCGAGGATGGGGCTTATAAAAAGATTATCCAATTGCTCTAGGTGATCTACGTCAAGTGTTTGCAATCCCATAAAGGGAATGCTCGAGCTAGCTCTAGCGGCACTATGTCGTGGCATCTTTACAAAAACCAACAATAATGCCAAAAAATGGAATAATACAACAATCTAATCACAGTCCAACTACCTTAGATAGTAAACCAACTTGCTTCGAAAACAAATAAACCCAACAATTCAATACTACAATACTAAACCTAACACTCTAGCATGCAAATCTCATTTAAAAAACCAAATATTTTCCAAATTCTAAAAGAAAAGAAATACGCCGTACACCTCGTCGGAGATCGGAGGTGGATTTTGGTTATTTGAAACTCGTGGAGTGTGCAGAAACCTCTTAGAGAAAAACTAGGTGGTTCCCAATGCTGAAATCGGAAGATTTTTTGAGTTCTAGGGAGGAAGAACTCAAAATGACCGAACTAAAATTTCTTTGATGTGGGAAAATTTAGGGTTTTGTGTGAAAGGGATTTCAAGTGGGATTTGTGTGGAACCTTTTTAGGAGTTATTTGGGACAAGTTTCGTCAAATTTTGATAAGAAATGAGGGAGTTATGAAAAGATTAGAGGTTAGGTAGGTCTAAGTCGCGATAAGGGTTTGGATTTTGCTGGAAAAGAATTGGGCCTATATAGTAGCCACGTGCCCATTGATTTGGCAATCCGGGTGACATTTATAAGGAACGGTCGTGCCAGTTGAATGCATCAAGTCACACGAGGCTTGGCACGGCTTGTGCCTTAGGCTACTTCATTCGTTTTTTCGCACACTTATTCCTACAGCCAAAAACATAAAAAAAAACAAGCATAATTCTATCCCAACATAAAATATTAATGACTAAAATTCCCTGATCACCACAAATTAACAAATACATTATAAAAATCACGATAACAAACAACCTCCTAAAAAAATTATAAAAATATTGTTTCTTTATTGTCGTTCTCATGACTTATTTTTCATGCATTTGAAGATAAAAATAAACCTACCTTTGGGTTTCCAAAGTTGCCATCTGCAACACCACCCACGATAACATCTTTGTAGAAAGGCCTCCACAAAGATTCATCCTTACCTTTATGCTCCTTCTTACCAATCGGGGACTCATGTTCACCCTTAGCTAATGCGGAGTCCTTAGCCCCTTCCTTGGGTTTGGGAGGTGGTCTAGGAGGTTTTAACTCCTTTCCACACTCCACAACCTCCTACGCGTTAGTGTTTAAAGACATAGAAACATACTGCAATGGGAAGAGTAACACTAGCATCATGCAAGACACTGGAGTCATCTACATTCTCATCAAAATCAAAGTTCAAAGTTCAAAAAATGAGTTCCCTCATCAATCATGCAAGAACTCTCCTTATCATCACTCATGCAAGATTCATCAAATTGATCAAACTCATCATAAATTCTTATACCATTGCATGGAAGAGAAGAATTAGAGGATTCATTATTAGGTTTATAAATTTGAAAACCAACTCAATCCATGTCATCTTCTCGGGTCGAGGTTCCTATGTGGACATCTATTTTTGTCCTCAATATCTTAAAAAAGTCTCCCCAATAAAATTAGGGGTGAACCTTCATCGAGCAACATATCGATGACCTAGAAGTCCGCTGGAAAAACAAGCTTGCCAACCCTAACCATCACATCTTTAACTAGACCCCCAGGACTAGTTTGAGAATGATCGGCTAATTGGACAACTATCCTACTCTCCCTAATTTGTCCCAAATCAAGAGTTTCGTACAAGCTAAAGGAGATAAAATTTACAGAGGATCCAAGATCAATCATAGCATCCTCAACTAGCTTACCACCTAAATAGATAGGAATGGAAAAATACTCGGATTATTACATTTCTTAGATAGGATTCTCTGAACTAATGGGGCAATTACCCCCTCCCCCCTGTAGGCTTAGGCCTCTTCTCAGTACATGCATTCTTTAGAACCTTGGAATACGATGGGATTTGATCAATTACATCTAAAAGTGGGATACTAACCTTGCACCTCTTGAAGACTTGTCGAATTTACACCTTACTGGATGTCACTTTTGCCTTTCTCTTAAAAGCATTCAGGAATGGCTGCAGAGGGTTGGCTTCCTTCACCTTAGTGGTAGAGGGCTCTTGCTCAGGCTCCTTCTCAACGAGTATTTCTTTTTCTTAAAATCCAGGCTTGGTTTTCTCCACCATCTTGTCATCCTCTTATAATATTTCTTTCTTGGCCTCTCTCACTTTCTTCCCACTTCTCAACTTGAAAGCACTCACATCCCTCAGATTCACTTCAAGTTGGGAAGGTAATTTTACAGAATCCTTTGCTTCGAGTTAGCTAACCGAGATGGTCGATTGCTCCACTTGAACCTCAAGGTTCTTTAATCTCGAGAATGCCCTTGTGCCAAACTCTTTAATATCTCACCTTGTACGCTGATCTGCACCTTTATGCATGTGTTAACCAATGCATTTGACACGTTTGTTATTATGTTTTGTTTAGTTGATGGCTAGTTTCAGTTAGGTTTACATTACAAAAGGTTTAGATGACCGTTGTTGGTATTCTTATCTAAATCCCAAGTTTGGTAGACTTAATTGGATCTAAGTGACACTTTGTTCTCACGAGCACCTAAATCTTATTTTGTGAGATTACTAGTAGGTTGTTCGTGAGGATTTGAGCATAGTTTGTAGAAGGCCATCCGCAAGAGTGGTAGTAGATATTTTAAGGCCACTCTCAAGGATGGTAGTAGATGAAGACCATTCGCAAGGATGGTATTGTACAAAAGGCTACGAACCTAAAAACGTGATAGTAGATGGAATTGTGCCGAAAAAAGGCAAAGTAGAAGTTTAACATTCTCAGGATAGAACGATGGTGTAGACCCTTCTGACCCTTCGCTTCTGTTCTCCCCACCAAGATCTGCTGAACCGCAGTCCTCATCTTGTGTTAAACACATGATGAGTTGCAAAACCAAGATTTTATCCTCGGGTGATCTCTTCGCAGTTATTTTAATCGTGCACATATTGGTGCCTAAGACGTGAAAGCAGTTTTCATTTAAGTATACAAAAATCCACGCATCTCTAAAAAAATCCATGCCTCGAACTAAGCCAGAGTCATCCATTTTAACGACATGGAAAACCACTGTGGCTGCAATGGTGCCAACCTTGACCGAGCATCGCCTCGCAACACCTAGTACCGATTAGGCTTAACAGTTAATGGCCTTCATCCTGCCCACAACTTTCTTGACCATGAGCCATAACCTTGATGCCTCTGATTCGGAGACATACACATGGCTAGCTCCCGTATCGACCATCGCTCGGATTGGTTTTCCATTTATGCGCAAGTCCATATATATCAATGCTCCATTTTTCTATCACACTGGTCACACATGAACAATCTCGGGTTTGTCAAGTTTTGGCGCGGCCTCCTCCGTTCTGCTTGACTGAGCCGCAGCTCTCCTCTTTGCTCGCACTGCAGCAACCACCCGGTCGATCTCAGCCTTCATTAATAGATTCAAATACCCTAGCTCTATTTATCCCACAATGGAATCACACCACAGATTTAATGCCTCAATGGAGCATGGTTCTTTATCTTTGGGCCCAGACTGTTCAGTCGACTGCTCTTGAACTACCTTGCTTGAGTCCTTGAGGAACATATCAGTTATTCTCTGCTCTATTAGACAATCAACAAGGGCACAATTCCCTTTGCATTCCCCGTAAACATGTGGCGCCTTCCCATTCTATTGTCCTTCCCACCTTGGCTTGGACCCGACTGAACTAGCCGCACTTTCACTAGGGTTTCCCCCTTTCCTTCCTGAACCCAAATTGGGCCTGTAGCTACCTCCGCCGCTCAGACTGGGTCTAAAGTTACTCCTCACCTTTAGAAAACTCAAACTCTCACCATTTCCCAACTTGACCACAATAGAACCATCCACCTTCGTATAACCTCTTTGCGATCCTCTGCCTCCATAATCACAAAGACTTTCGACGAATGCAACCGCTGAGTTATAGTTAGTTTAACAAGCTCTTCTTAGCCTGACTATAGCCCACAACTTCAATCTCTAGTTGAATTCATGAAGTTTTTACTCCTCCAGATGGTCAGGGAAGTAGAGCATGCAAGCCTGGAAACCCGACAAGTATTCCCTTATACTACCGGTTTGTGTTAGGGTCATGAGTCTCAACAACGCTCGTTAATTAATGTTGGTGGGCATGAATTTTTTGCTTCATCTTGAGATTCAACTTATCCCATGTATAGATGGCTAAGTGACCTGCTTTTATCTCCGCATCCTGGGAGTGCAACCACACCTTTGCATAGTGTGGCAACAGTGACTTTTGAACTTCCAAATTCATTTCAGTTGCTTTAAAGAATTGTTCCATCTTGTACAAGAAGTTATCAAGCACTCATACGCCACGTGCCCCACCGTATTTTTTAGGCTCAGGGATTTTTCGACTATGGCCACCGCCACCACCCTCACCTTGGGACAAGGTGGCCACAGCTTGCATGAGAACCCGCACATCTCCGCCAAGCTGGTCGATGATGCCTCTTATCTCAGAAACGTCAAACTCGCGAGATGCCAAGGCTTTCCTCAGCTCAAATATCTCCTCATCCTGATGTGCAAACTTTGCATTTTCCACCTAGATCTCTTTACTGATAAAAGCAACATTCATTTCCATCTGATCCACATGGTCAGCTAGGCTCCCGGACCCTTGTGCCTCACCCATAAGAACTCTCTCAATATTCTATAACCATTACACCTTCTTCAACATAGTGAAGGCTTCTTTCACTATGCGCTCAAGGATTACTTGAGCTCTGATACCAACTATCACGGGTTACCCTCTAAAGGAGTTAACCGTTTGGCGTAGCCATGCTATAGTTTCACGATTACTGCCTAGTTTCATCTCATGCCGCACTCAACTTGGTTTATCCTAGCACACCAAGCCTTTAGTGGGGTGTGGACGGGTATGCAATAAAAATATATGAGTTCAGAATGGGAGCAGGGCTTCACAACAAGCAACAAGAAAGCTATACAAGGCTGGACAACTGGGGAGAAAAATTCTCATTTTCAATATATTGTAAAAAGGTAACCGGATGTGGGTAGCTTAGTACTCCACATATATGGTGTACGAAAGTAATTACATATGCTAGGTACACGAACAAAAGGGAGGCAAACCAAAATAAGGGCCCACTAGCCTGGACCTCCAAGAACTAACTAAGCAAAGCTACTAGCTAACTTATTACAAGAAAAATAGAAGAATTTTGTGACAAGGAGCTTGGGACATGTCTTCTTGGGCCGTGACTCAACACTTAGTGTGTTGGCATGGCGGGAGATCGGGAGCTGCACGGATGGGGTTTTGGCATGAACGGCTCAAGCGTTGTGCACATTGCATCGAAGGCGCAGAAGGGGGCATCACAAGCCATAAGCAATTAGGTGGGTGGTACTGGATTACCCAGAGGCATGTGCATCATGGTTTAGGGAAACCGATTCACAAGCACGCGTTAAACGGCACGGGACCGCAACACAGTTGTGGCATGTGTGGGGGGATGGGGTTGAATTTAGGTTGGGTGATAAGCCCGACCGCATAATACATAGGCTGTGCTAGCTTTGGCCTCATGCTGGCCTTGTGCGGTCTGTGCTTGCCGTGGCTGGTTCGCTTGGCTAACTTGTTTGCTCAACTACAGGTGAACCATTGATCCAATTTGGGAGATCTTGTAATTAATTTTATTGCGCTCGAGAAGATGAATCCAATGGCGACACCCTAAAGGGATGATTCTTCTTAGATTTTCCCCAAAACTCCATGGAACCTCGAAAAACCATTCCTCCGTTTCTCCCTTGGCCTTCTTGAACTTCGAATCCCCCTTTCTTGGTGCAATTCCATCTAGTACCATACTTTGAAGTATGTGGCCTTTAATATACTACCGTCCTTGCGAATGGTTATTGATATCTTCTACCACCCTCGTAGATAGCCATCTACAAAAGATAATGAAAACACACTCACTAGAAACCTACGATTGAGATAAAAAAGGAAGATCTAAGTGCCCATGAACACAAAGTGTCCATGAGCTTCAATTAATTCTAAAAAACTCGGGATTTAGACAAGAAAACCAATAATGACAATCTAAACCCTTTGTCGTGCAAACCTAACTAAAACTAGCAATCAACTAAACAAAAGATGATAATAAATGTGTTAAATGCATCGGTTAATGCATGCATAATTGTGAACATCAATGCCCCCACACTTAAACCTTTACTTGTCATCGTGTAAACAAAAATTGGAAAAGTTCTAAGCGAAATGTTGCATGTAAAGAGAAGTTAGCCAATACACTCCCCAAAGATACTAAAGTAATCTAACCATCCCAAAATATTGTGAAGAAAAAGGTAAGTACAAAAGATAAGTGTTGAACTAGCTTACTCCCCTGAATAGTACGCCAAAAGAAATTCAAGAGTTGTTGCCCAAAAAACCATCAATAATAATCCACAAGATCCTCAACTTGGTTGTAATTAAGGATAGCGCGAGATTCTCAACCAAGGAAAATGCCGAAGGATCCTCCTCAACTTAGTTTCCATTTTCTCTCAATTTCTCTCATTTTTCCTAGGAGCCCTTTTGGGTTTTCATCAAACCATTCAAACATGTTAAGTTCACCATCTCACCTTTTTCAACATGGCTCTCATTTTGACCTAGGCCTTTTGACCTATCCGGGCTTTCCTTCTGATTTTTACCTAAACTGCCCTTTTGGGTTTCCAACTTAGCCGGGTAATTTTTTTTCAATTTTTCTCAGAATTTTCAAATTTTTTGGTGTAGCACAAAATGCCCCAAAGTTTGGTTTCATACTACAAAAAGAGAGTGAAAAATAAAAAATTACACCACCAAAGTGTTCATCCCAAAACATTCCCTAACAAAGTGATAACCACCTAAAGATCATACCACCAAATTCCACCAAATTCCCAAAACCATAGAAGACAACAATTAAAGCAACAAAAAAACACAAAGGAATACCAAGAAGAAAACTCATAAGTATTTCACTACTCCCACACAAGAACGCCTCAGAACAACTACAAAAAAGGTGACCTCACAACTCCAATCCCCTCCCTCCCCAAAAAAATTAATTCACGCATTGTCCCCAATGCATGTGACCAAGGTAACAAGGAGATATTGAAGATATCAAAGAGTCATCCCTATTTCTTGTCTTGAAATTCCTCATAAGGAGTCCTGCAAAGATAAGAAAACCAAGAGTAGCACTGTTCCATACAAGCATTTGATAACTATCATTCTCAAAAATTAACATCAAACACATCAAATCATCACAAAAATATCAAAATTTACTAATTCAAAATTAAAATATTGTTTCTTTATTGTCGTCTTCGCTACTTATTTGGAACAGGAGAGTTCATTCTTGGATTTGCTCCTCAAGGAGGGGATTGCTCTCTTTGCCCACCCCAAAACTCCCCATTCTAAATAAGGTTTCAACATTTTCCCATTGACTAACCACTTGATGTCCTTCTCTTCATATTTTATCTCTATGGCTCCTTGTTAACAAACCTTGGTTACCACATAAGGACCTCCTGATGAGACGTCAAATACATGTGTTTTCCAAAGCATTTAACATCTCTTTTGTTATCTTTTTGTTGGAATATTTCTAGATTTAGGTAGGTTTACATCATAAGGGTTTAGATAACCGTTTTCGGTTTTCGTATCTAAATCCTTCATTTTGCAACCTAGTTTGAGTCTAATGGATT
>JAULKM010095687.1:0-11091 GCA_032355605.1 Rubia tinctorum
ACATGATGTAATCAGTGCCCATGTTTATGCTGCAACACCTACTCATTTTGTATGAAAGACATTGTTTTATATAATTGCTGTTTTATTTTGAAAGTCAAATTACAGGTAGTGGCGACAAACTTAGAGTCCACCTTTCTAGCAACCCGAGACAACTCAGATAATCCATATACTCAAAGCAGATATTGTAATAGCACATACTGAGCTAACATACTTAGGCACAACCACATTTTAACACAAGTAACTGAGCTAACATACTCAGGCACAACAACATTGTAGCACACATAAGTAAGCTAACAAACTCTGACACGACAGTCACTGAAAATGGAATAGATGGAACCTGTTTGAAAACAAAATACTAAACCTCCAAAATAAAGTCCAGTCAGCCGTTCAATGGGCGCTTAAAGCCCCCGGTTGCCCACTGCCTTGAACCTGAACATAAAAACCAGGAATTAGTTATAAGGGAGGAAAACTCTGAAATTCTGAAATTTTGAATTAGTACACATCAACAACAACATACTGTACGTACTATTTTTTGGAAAATCCTGAAATTTTCATGAACCCAAACCAACAGCAACATATTCTGAAAATTTAGAAAATTTCATTTACACACACAATTGCCCAAGCTAATTGTCAATTTCAAGTTCAACTTCTCATTTACAGATGTAGTACATACTATTAACTACATACTCTGTATGTGTAACTATAGTCCACATCGGTGGCACACAAATATTTCAACACAGCAGCAAAATCCTAGCACATGTAACCGTTATTCCAGTTAATTTTTCAAACTGCAGGCTCCATTTTCAGAATCCTGAGCTCATTCTTATATGATGAAAAATGCAGTAAAGCTAATTAAAATGGGCTGAATACGCACCATTTCTTTGGCGGAAGGAAAGACCGATTCCCTAGCTCAAAAACCCACTCACGTAGTGCCCTAAAAGAGGGACTCTGCTCGAACTCTGCCCAAGCATCGGCTGCCAAACCTGGGGGTGGCTGACGGCTGGTGCTCACCGGCGCCACCACCGAGGACGTCGACCGGAGGCTCCAGAGAAGGTCTGAAACTGATGCCGGAGTCTCGCGCTAATGTATTGCCTCTATACCGGAGAACCCTTCTTCTGCCACAGAGGCAGAATCGTTTCGGCCGGGACACTGTACTACGGGGGACCACTTCGCCACCGCCGACGGGACATACAATCGGAGAAGCCTCCGGTCCCTCGCCTTTATCGGAGCAGGTACCCATTGCACTTCCCGGAGTGTCAATCTGTTGTCCGACAGCTACATCGGAGGCCGACTCAGTCCGGCGGAGACCCTGCACTTCCGCGAACACCACACCGCCACCGTGACATTCCCGATAAGCCCTGGGTCTCTCTTGTTTTCCATCGCCGGCACCGAAACCCAGGCCGGAATAGAGCTGCGGAGGAAAGCTCGAAAACCTTGACCCAGGTCGCGATCTACTGCAGGAGCCTCTGAATCGGGCATGCAACCGATGTTCATGGCCAGTTCGTCGGAGAAGCCACCCCAATCCTCGATGGACTGCGAATCGGTGAAGAGGTCGTCCTCACCGGCCTCAGGTCCCAAAAATTGAGAATCAAATCTTAGGTCATCGGGGGTTTGAAGGGCTGCCACTGTGCGGGTGAAGAACTGGAGACTCCGGCCAGGTTTGTAGCCTAGGTTTCCATCCGACATGGGAGAGACGAGGGGGAGGGATGTTCAATTAGGGTTGTTAGGTTTTTCGGTGGGAAGAGGAAACGGGAAGTTC
The DNA here is from genome assembly GCA_032355605.1 of Rubia tinctorum. Lineage (NCBI taxonomy): Eukaryota > Viridiplantae > Streptophyta > Magnoliopsida > Gentianales > Rubiaceae > Rubia > Rubia tinctorum. The sequence goes on from JAULKM010095687.1 coordinate 1,760, forward strand.
TGGAGTGGGCTTGGGGAAAAAGATGATAAGAACAAAACGGAGTAAATGCAAATGGTTCAAAGACAAAATTGAAGTCTGGTGTTGGTGAGGTGTTAGGTACAGCATTAAGTTTGAATTGTTTGTTAAGTTTTCAGATTTAGTAACTTAGTTCCGTTAGTTTAATGTGTTGTTTTTACAAAATTAAACATGTTAAAAGTGTAAGTAAAGTCCTTGGTTTTGTTGAAATTTAATAAACTTAAAGGGTCAAAATTGTAATTGTACATATCAAATTTTTTCTATATTTGGAAAGATTTGAAATAAGCAATTTAGAATGGGACGGACCAAAAAGGAAAATAAGCAATTTAAAGTGGAACGGAGGGAGTACATTCAAAAAAATTAAGAACATTTGTACTGGTACCTTCTCCTTTGAAACAAACTTCATTCCTACAAGTCCAGATTCCATATATGGTTTCCGCCGCTGCAATTTTCATAATCTGTGGTTTCCATCCTTTCCCCTTACAGTTCTGCACCAACCAAGCCATCTCTTCATCCCAAGTTTTTGGTTCCCCGTCAAATTGCAACCATCTCAATACTTCAAACCACAAAGCCTTCGTTTCTTTGCATTCATAGAACACGTGCTATATTGATTCCTCAGCATCACAAAACAGACATTTACAGTCAAGTTGCATCCCGGTTTTCTTCAATCTATCCTTGGTTGGTAGTCTCTTGTATTAGCTCATCCATAGGTCAAATTGCGCCCTTGGTCTAGCCATATTTGCACACAGCAGCTTTCCCCAACCCACATTCAGGTTCTTAGGCCTGAGTTTTTGATAAACCTTTTGAGTAACGAGTTTACTGCATGTAATCTGACTGCTCCAAGCCTCAATGTTCTGCACCAAGTTTCTGCATTTGCACAATCCCTTGATTATCCACGAACAGCTCGATGGAAACCGCGTAGTCATCACCTCTTTGCCTCTAACATAATATGCATGTATCTATATAATCCAAAGCCTATCAGATTCTGAACAAGTTCCACAATAATTTGCTCATACAAGCCATATTCAATTCTTGAAGACCAATAACATTCAATCCACCAGTGCTCTTAGGTTCGCAGACCCACCCTTTGCCACGCAATTGGCGATTTCCTTGTGATCACCCCACTCCAAAGATATGATCTTCACAACGCTTCGAAACGTTTCAGTATTATTTTTGGCATCGAAAAAACCTGCATCCAATAGTTAGCAATAGAAAATAGTACACTTTTAACAAGTTGAAGCCGTCCCGCATAGCTCAGTAACTTTTCACTCCAATGTGTCAGCCTATCCACCACCTTCTCTATTAGTGGCTGACACATAGACATGATTAATTTCTTACTCGCCAATGGTACTCCCAGATATTTGAATGGTTGGTTTCCCTCTTCAAAGCCCATGATACTAAGAATGGTAGCCTTCTGACTCCTTTCAATAGTACCAAAATAAACCTTACATTTACTTTGACCAACTTTTAAACCAGTTGACTCTTCAAACTTCTGATAAGCTCCCATCAATACTTCCACTGATTTAGCCTCACCTAGTGACAGTAGCAGAACATCATCCGCAAAATTCAGGTTTATGATCTTTAACAGCTCACAACTCTGATGATATTTAAATCCCTTATTTTTGTCAATATCATGTAAACACCTCGACATGTACTCCATAATTATGACAAACGAAAACGGGGAGATAGGATCTCGCTGTCTTAAACCTCCTCTAGCCTGCACCAGTCTAGAAGTCTTTCCATTCACCATATAGTGGTAGGATACAGCGGATATACAAATCATTATCCAGCTAATGAACTTCTTAGGCAATCCCATACCTTTCATAATATCCTCCAAAGCCTCCATTCAACAGTATCATATGCCTTTTGTATGTCCATTTGAATTGTACATCTAGGCTCCACTTTCTTCCTATTGTACCCTCTCAGTAATTCATAGGCCAACAAAATGTGATCATGAATGCTCCTCCCTGGTACAAACGCTGCATGACTCTCATGTACTAGATTACTTATAACTCTACAAAGCCTATTAGTAAGGATTTTAGAGATAAGTTTATACAGTGTGGAACAACAGGAGAGAAGTCTAAAATCCTTGACTTCCATTGCCATAAGATGTTTCGATATAAGAGTAACTAAGGTGCAATAAATAGCTCTATAAAGTTTACCTCTGTTGAAGAAATCATCCACAACTTCCATAATATCTCCCTTAATTATACTCCAGCAGGTTTTAAAGAATTTCGTCGTATATCCATCACAGCCCAATGTCTTTGAATTCCTTATACTCTTTAAAGCCCGATACACTTCGTGCTCAGTAACTTCTATGATTAGGCCTCTTCTCCCCTCATTTCTTAACACATTTCCTTTCTAGATGATTGCCATATTAACACATTCACTTTTGTTTACAGCCTGTCCCACAAGCTTGCCATAAGACCCCAATATTTCTTCCTATATATCTTCCTGTTCAGTTAGAATCACCCCATCATTTGTCTCCAGTTTCAGAAACCCAGCCATCTTATTTTTAGCATCACTGAAGCAAGATAAGTGTTATTTCAATCACCAACCCTTAACCAATCCACTTTGAATTTTTTTAGCCACATTTTCATCAATTTCACTCCACATCTTGACTTCCTCAATACACTTAATCCCTTCTCAATTATATTTTTATCCATCTTTTGATTAACCATTACCCTTTGAGCATCAATGAGTTCCATTCGACATCTCTCTAGTTTTTCCTTCGATCTGCTCAACTTCTTAGTATGTTGCCGTAAATCTCCTTGTAGCCTTATCAGCTTCCTCCATACTTTAAACATAGGCCTATCCCTTAGTGGTTTACTCCAGCTTTCATCAATGGTATTCTTCACCTCCTACTTCTCAAGTAAACAGTTTAAAATTTTAAACTGTCTAAATTTCAACCTTTTCTCTTCATAAACTCTCACCCTAAGCATCGAGTGATCGAACACTGCATGCTCAAGATTTTCCAAAAATACATCAGGAAACTTCATAAACCAATCAAGATTAGTTAAAGCCCTATCAATTCTAGAGTAAATTACCCCTGCAACATGCCTGTTCGACCATGTGTAGTAATCACATGAGCTATCACATTAACTCAAGCCCAATTTTGGTCATCATATCTTCCAGATCACAGGAATTCATTAGGATGGGCCTCTATTCTATCAATAGTCTTCAGAACATTGTTGTAATCACCGATTAAGATCCATGGACCATGAACTAATTGATGACTCTGCTCAACATCTTTCCACAAAATTTTCCTTATCTTCAACTGGTTTCATGCTAAAATAGCAGTGATCCAAAATAATTCATCTCCATTTTTATCCCTAACCGAACACGGTATCATCTGGTCAGTCACAACTTCCTTCCTCATATCAATTCTATTTATCCCACATCAACCATATCCTGTCATTAGGATGTTTGTCATAGCTATCTATAAATCCCCATTTGTTACCAAACTTCTTTCTGGTATCAACTACATTTTATTCCTTAGCCCTTATCACCAAAATCATAGCAAGCATTAAGTTCAAACTTCTGAGACGAGGCTAATCTCAATCTGTTTTGCTGCCTTATTTAACCCCCTCACATTCCCAAAAAACTATCATGTGATATACCCATGATCCCCTCTAGGATCTATCTCAATCCTTAGGGTATTAATACCTTCACCACCAATCCCAGATGTTTCAGTAAAAATCCCAGCATATGGATCTACAATATTCACAAATGTTTCAGCCACCTAATCAGTTATTTCATCACTGCAGATTTGCTTACCCCTTCTTGTTGACTGAACCACTGCCCATCTTGCATTCTCCTTCACAGTAACAACATTCTTCTCCACCTTCTGATTTTCCTCCTTCCCTATTTCAGACCTATGTTTAGGAAACCACTTCTGAGATGTTTCCACCTCCAAATCTGTGCATACATGACCACCAATCTGACATTTCCCAAAAAATAGAGGTTTTCCTTCCAGCTCCACTTTTTGTTTAGTCACATTCCCCTCAACGTCTTTGATATTCACAGTTTCTGGGATCTTTTCCGAAATATCCACTTCTACTAAAATTCTAGCATATGAAATCCTCAACTTACTAGTTGTGCATTCATCAGTGAATACAGGCTTCCCAATTACACTGCCAATTTTCCCTAGACTTACTAGACCCCACAAATGGACTGGTAATTGAGGCAACTTCACCCAGATACGAGATGTCCTAACCATATCATTTTTCAACAAGAAATTTAGTTTCCAGATCTACAGATACATAACCATACTATATATAGTATACAGTTCTCTCCTCAAAACTGTATCCCTATATTCATGTGCTCAGAATCTCATAATGAAGTAACCTTCATCATTATAAAGCAATTAAGGCAGAGCAATGAAATCCCAAAATCCCCCCCATGAATCTCCTCACTGCATTCATTGTTAACTCACCCCAAGCACATACATAATCAGGGAGTTTTTCCAATAATCCAATTCAGATTTCACATCCTCCAATTCAATCTCTATTTCAACTTCCCCATCCACAATTTTAGGCGCAACATACTCAATTCTCATTCCATTTTATTGAACTCTATTCCCACTGATAACATCTACCCATAGCTTCCCCTTATTACTTTATGGCTCAATTACTATACTCTTCAACTCAAGTTCAGTAGATCGATTAGATTTTACCTCAATTTCAGCATCATCTCCATCGGACTTGCCCACGCTTGCCATCTTCATCTCATCTTCCTTACTTTTCAATTGTTAACTGATAGCCTCAGCACAAGCCTCCTGTATTGCGCTATTCCATTCCACCACTGGCAAAGCTACCTTCTTTCTCGGCCTGCCTCGCCCGCGTCCCATAGTCGAGCAATCGCACCCTCAGTGTGTGTTTTCGCTCGCCGTCAACCACTTCCACCTACTAAACATTAAGTAAAGTTATTTTCACTATTCATTTGATACCAACTTAATTTTACTGTATTAAAACTTCTCCTGTTGGATCTTAGTATATTGTAAAATAATTAGTTTTACATTTTTCCAGTTATGCGTTTCATTTTTATCCTGGATCATGCTAATATTTTTGACATCTTTATAATGTTATGTATATACTCGTTCTGTATCTTTCCAATTTTTATGAATGTCCCGGAAGGGACAATAATGTGGTTCAACTTCCACTCACATAACATTTAAAATAATGTAGTTTTTCAAAAAGATATGCTAGCCGAAGGTAGTACAAGACTAGTAAAAAAATTGTTGTAGGCATGCATTACAGAAAATAATTAGGTTCATATTGTTCAATTACTTATTCACAAAGAGAGTTAATTCTCAAAGATGAGTGAGTGTTTTTTTCATAATTGATAAATACATTTTGTTTACTGTGATTTTAAAAATTGTATGAAATTTTCTGATCCAATCCCAGATTTTTAAAATCAATGCAAATATAACCCTAGAAATCAAAATAAGTGTTTTCTAATCATAGAATTCTTGTAAAGTTCTTCTGGTAAGACATACTTCAAAAGGGTAAAATCCTACAAAAATTTAGAAAATTAAGTAGGGGTATTTTGGTCATTTCTGCATGATCAACGTTGAATTTTCCCCAGTCAATACCGTCCTGGAGTAAGATGGATATAAAGGTAACATTCGATGAATAATTAAGGTTATTTCAACCATTTAAAAGAAATTGGGACTGTTTCAACACTTTTTAGAAAAGTTAAGGTCATTTCCAAGTTAATCCCCAAAAGTTATTCTCCCTCCGTCCCTCTAATTGTAAATTACTTCCTCTTTTTATACTATTCATTCATGATTTTATAATTTTAATATGTTAAATTAAGTATAACAATAAATTATAAAAGTTATATATTCTAACAACATGTAGTAATATGTAACACAATAATTTTCATATTTATATATTTATAATTTTTTACAATTCAAATAACATTAATTTATTGATGAATGGTAACATAAAACATAATAAGAGGGACGGAGGGAGCAGTACTATTTCGTTATTTTAACGTGAAACGAGATAATAACCTCGATTTCATGGTCGTACAAATTTCTTTGCAGCTGCAAAACAGTTGTGAAACAATGCTAGTAAAAACATTTCCCTCCCAGAATCTCTCATTCCCTCCATTTCCAGACCCCAAAACCCCTCAAATCCATACCCGCCGCCATCTTCTGACCTCCATTCCCTTCACCATCGTCCTATTTATCCCTTTCCCAGCTCACAATGCCGCTCAACAAAACAACCCTTTTCCCCTCCCCGTTTACTAGAGTTCTTGCTTGGAAGGGGGTGAATAAACCAAATTAGAATGCTAAGTAGGGAAGAAATTAAAAGTGGAAAACAATGGGGAGGATACATTCAGAGTTTTTAACACTCATAAGGTGATTGACCATAAAGGGTATCATGTCATACCCCACTTTATTTTAAAGCTATGGAATCATTAAACGCCAAGGTTAACCTTAACTTGAATGGGTTGCACTTTGTTCTGTCTTCATAGGAACTAGGAAGACATTGAAATCTCAAAGTGATTTTATTGATTGAACTTGATTTTTGTTTTCCCCTTGTACCTATTTTTTGGGATCTCCAATCACTTAGATAGGGTTACCATCAAGCATCCTCTGTAGTCATAGGCTTTATAACCATTCCTCTAGATGAGTTAACAACTTGATCTAGTGACAGAACTTTAGTAAATGGATCCGGTAGGCTGTCAGCCAATTTAATGTAATCTATTGAGATTTATGGTTTTGTATCATTTTCTTATGTGACAAGATTTATCATTGTACATGGAACTCAGTGCCCGAAGTATAGCCAGTTGACTATCACTTTGTACACTTAATGCTGGAATTGGTTTTTCCCGCAGTGGAATATCCTCCATAAAGTTTCGAAGCTATTTTGCTTCTTCACTTGCTTTATCTAAAGCAATGAACTAAGATTCCATTGTGGATCTAGAAAATAGCGTTTGTTTCGAGGATTTCCATGATACAGCTACACCACTAAGCGTAAATACATATCCACTGGTGGATTTTAACCTTTTGAATCTGATATCCAGTTTGTATTGTTAAAACCTTCTAGAACAACTGGATATCATCCATAGTGCATCACGTAACTTTGAGTATGTCTCAAATAGTTCAATACTCTAGTTATAAACTATGACAAGGTAAATCTCATGGAAAGGAACCTACTTGAAAGGTTTCACAGATGTTCATGCCTTCACATATGACCTCATGGGTGATAAGTTGTAACTCTTCAACCTGCTCCATGATCGGCCTTGAGTCTACCATTTTGTAGTTCAGAAACCTCGATATTCCATGCTTCTTTGTTCCTATATCTTCAGACTTATATTTCTTGTGCAAAGCCAGCCACAATTCTTTACTCATTTTTTCAGTATTGAACACATTGTACAACGAGTCCATCATTCGTGCTGTTATGTAGCTCTTGCTCATATATTCCCCTTGAATCCGATTGTCAAGGCTTTCCTGGGCATACACATCACTGTTATCCGGAGAGATAACTGGTATGTCCTACTTAAGGTACTTGTCCAAATTGTGTGTGGTTAAGAAGAAGTGCATCTTTGACTCCACTTCTTGAATCTCGTTCCATCAAAATTATCGGGCCAAATTCCGCATGTTGAGCATTTGGAAATGCTGGCATGATATGCCTGATTTGATGAACATCTTTCTCCACTGTACGTCTAGCAACCTTGGGCAGAACTACCAGAGGTTGGTCCACTGGAAAATCCATTTGTGGTAGACTACTACCAAACTGAATTTTGGGCGTCGACTCACCAAAATTTCAAATATTGACATTTTCATTTTCCATTTTTCACAAATATGTTTTTCAAACAATTATTAATGGCTTTAGAACAGATTTAAAACACTTTTATAGAATTTCCTCAAAATTCCCTAGAAAGACTTATGGAGGGACAATATGTCTCCTTAAAATCGCCAACCTCCTTAGGTAGAATTTTTGTTGGTTATTTATTAAAAGTTTCTTTTTAATATTATTCAAAAAAAAAACTCAATTTTTAAATTCAAGTGTTCAATTTCTAATTTTGAATTTCAAATGATCAAATATCAAACTCCAGTTTTCAAGATTGGAAATTTCAGTGCAATAATTAATCGTAATAAATGTCCTTAACTCAAAATCCGTCACAGAATTCAGAATTAATTTGAATTTTAACCTTTGGATTTTCATTTTAAGATTTGAAATTAATTAGGACGTTACGAATTAATCTGAATTATAACTCCCTTAACTACAATCGTAATTAATCGATTTATTTAAATTCGTTGTCAATAAGTTTAAGAACGTTACGAAATTTAGAACTAATTATAATTAAATTAAATTTAGAATTAAATAATGCTATAAGTTTAGATAATAAATTTATTTTTTGTTTTTTTCCAAATCCCTAACAAGTTTAAACAACCGTTTACTAAACAATTTAAACTAGATGGAAATGATGAATTTTAGCAACGTAAGCGTTTAAACAAATTTAGATAATTTTTTACTACTAATTGTATCATGAACTTCACTATACTAGATTGCTTAGTTGAAAATTCCAATTACCTAAACAATCAATATGAAAATAAATAACATAATTAATTAAATGAAAAGGGAGAAGAAAAGGTAAACCGAATGAAGTAAATGGTTAAATCGATGTTGGGGAGAGATTACGATCTCCATCCTTAATTATGAAAATGCCCCATATTGTGTGACGGTTCAATGGCATTCCGAATCCTATGATATAACTGCTATACTTTTCTACTTTGCTTAACTCAGCAACAGAAATTGGCGAACCAACAATTCAATGCCTTACTCTTAGCCTCGATGAACCAACACGAAAAGCACGATGAACAGAGGAATGAGAGGATAGGAGGATCTATTGTATTGTGTGTTTTAGAATGAGGCTTGTAGCTGTCTTTCAAAGGCAAAGGCAACTAATAGGCAGGAGGTAATCGTGGAGGAATCCACGCCTCTTCAATTTATAAGAGAGCAATCCACGCCTGTAATGAAAAGAAAGGAAGGCCAGAAGCAATTTTTCGCTCTACAATTAGGAGGGTTGATCAGTTCAAAAATCAAAGTCCAAAATGACCTACCCAAGCCAAACATTCCCGAGGCCCGAGCCAACCCATCCCGATCCAATCTGAATCACACGCGTGTGGTCTTGAGTCAAGATCTCCTAAACTACTACTCCCTCCGTTCCAACGGTTTTGGTCTATCTACTTTTTCCAAGTCAAATTTGATAAATTTTGACCAAAAATACAAATTAATATATTTAAATAAAAATATCATGTGAAATATTATTAGATTCATCTTAACATCTATTTTCTAAAT
>JAULKM010095698.1:0-11091 GCA_032355605.1 Rubia tinctorum
ATAAATTTACCTAACAAAATAAATTGAAACGTGAAATTTAATAATACACCTATAATTTTTGAATTGGATTTAGTTTTTACAAATTTAATTTTTGAAATTAATTTTAATTTTTTATTTTATGCAGCATAACTAAAAAGAATCATATATATTTTAAATAATGTAATTTTTATTTTAAAAAAGAACCAAAATTTAATTTCAAAATTTTTAATAAAAAATTCAGATTTTTAAATATATTTTTTTTCAATTTTAAAATGTTCCATAAATTAATTATTAATTTTTAAAAAATCTGTTTTTAAAAAAATTAGTTAGGACACATGTTCCAATCAGGAAAAAAAAATGTCCAGTGGGTTGCTGCCACGTGGTCTAATCAAGGGCTGCCACGTGGCAACCCACACCAGCAACATGTGATGCCTGCCATTTTGTCAGATTAAAAGTGGGATGTGTTGTTGATGCCGGACCGACGGGCTGAATCAATGCCGTCCGCTTTGAGCCCCCCATTATGGGGGTTTTCGATCCGGTTCGGGCTCAATTTTTATTAAGCCCGCTTTGAGCCCTCCACTGCACATGCTCTTAGACTCTGAAACCATGATAATATATGAACGTCTTTATTATGGTGCATTGATATCAAATTAATGACGCATCTCATCAATGATGAGTGTTATAATATATAGGGTTACAACAAACAAATGTCTAGCAGGAATATGATTGTAAATTCTAAAGAAATTACCATCTAACCTAACATTCAAGAAAACTAAATCTATAAAATAACAATCACTTATAACCTTTCCTACCCGGAAAGAATTTCTATTTCCTTATGACCAAGACATTAGTAAATAAAAGGGCATCTGATGATTAGCAAGAGCATAAAGGGCATAATAAACATGTGATAATGTTGATTATATGTCCCAAGAGACCTGAAAACAAAAGAGTCAGCATCCGAGATTGCAATGCCATCATACTGTCTTGGAATTAGGAGGATCCAAACAGAATGAGAATTGCCGACCCATTCATCAACTTGGAGTGTGTTTCAGACTTTTCCAAACCAACTAATTGCGCAATTTGAGGTTGACTTTTATCTTCATTGGCTCCAATATCACTATCTATTCCGTTAAATTTGAAGAGCAAAATGACCACTTCAATTAACACACCTAGTAAGTGGCAAACTAAACTCCTAATCTGTTGTTTATTTTCAAATCTAAAAGACTTTATGAAAATGAATAATAGGTAAAATGGGTAATTATCAAATGAATAATTGAAAAATATGAGTCGAGAAGATTGGGTGTGCAGGTTGATCGCAAGCTCATTGACATGTGTCAATAAATGAGTTTAAACTCGCGAGTTTACCCATATGAGCCAATAAATGGGTTGAAGCGTTCAAATTTATTCATGCGGGTTATATGAGTCAATAAATGAGTGTAAACTTGTGGGTTTACCCATATAGATTGGTATGTAAACCCATATGAGTGAATAAATGGGTTGAAACACGCAGATTTACCCACATAAGGTGATATATAAATCCACATGAGTTAATAAATGGGTTGAAACCAGCGATCTTATCCATTCTGACCCGGAGGTTGAGCGAATTTCAACCTGACCCATTTTTTACCCAACCCATTTTAACCCTTCATAATACAAGTTGAAACACCTCATACCCATATTTTAAAGTTACCTATATTATCCAACTCATATTCAATCCGGCCGTCCATTTGTCACCACTACCCGTGGACCTTAGTATTGTCACATACTTATTTTATATCAATATTTATTCAAACTAAAATATATGGAAATAATTGAATGAAAATAGTAAATAAATTAATGAATGAATAAAACTGATTCGCTTTTATATCATGGAATTAAATGTGATAATTTTGAATGAAATTGAAATAAAAAGTGTACCAATATCAAATAAATGGAGAGAGTAGAGTTTGACATTTTCTTTTACGGTGTTATCGAAGCTTTGGAGTACAAAATCAACGCCATTTTTACTCTTTGGCAGTAGGACCAAGTTAAAGAAAACTAATGTCGGGTTTAGTGATTAATTGCGTGTTTTACTGGTCTAATTAGAGACTAATATTATACTATTGACTTGGTAAGTGTTTTTTTCTTCGGAAGCAGAATCTTCCATACAGGCTCTCTTTCAAAAGGTATAATTTGGGGTTGGCATCGACAATGGTTTTGGTACTAAACATATTTTGTACGGAATTTTCTTTAAGAAAAGCTTTGAGCTGGTGCTTGTCTAATTAATACATGTTTTATAATAAATTAAACCCGTAAAGTCATGCAGATTGCATTTATTGTTTAGTTGGCATTTGTAAATAATTTGGAAAAAGATTTTTTTTTCATATTGGAACATACGGAAATCTGAAAGCTAAAAGAATTTAATCATTTGAAAATATTGCGTTAATATTGATTTATGAAGGATTGAAGATTTCACAACATATTATGTTAGGCGTGTGATTGAAGTATAATGAATTTATGAAAAATCCCTATTATCAAGGAATTGAGTTTATAGAATATTATGGAATATATTGAGATGATGAAAATTCATTTATTTAAGAGATTTGGATATACTTTATAAGCAGATATAGAATCGGAATAGTGTGGAGATAAAGATGGATATTTCTGATATGCTCATGGACTATAAATAGAGGGCATCATATGCTGTATTACATTGCAAAAATCTGCACTTGGATTTTCTATCTTTCCGAGAAAACTACAAGAGCCAGCATACATATGTTCCAACATACCGTAACCCGTTGATCATGTTCATAATCATATACCTTAATTCCACGGGAGGAACAAATCCAGCGTCGATGAGTTTCGAGGTCAGATAGAGTTTGATCAAGGCGGATCGGCAGCAAGGGGAGCTTGCAGAATTCACACGTTATAATTTATAATACAAGTTTAATTGTATGATGTACTTTATACTGTATTTTTCTAATTAATGGATTCTTTCTGAACTGAGTTAGGCCCCGCAGATGTAGGTGATTATCATCGAACTGCTTAACCAAGTCTTGTGTGTTTATGATTCATTTTATTACATGCTTTTCTAGATAAGTTATGTTGGAACACGGTAGTAATTAGTTAAGTAATTGGGTAAAAGCAAAATTCAATTGGTATCAGAGCTAAGTCACTTACTCTTTCCTTGGTTGTGTCAAGGAAAGTGTGATCCGGTTTTAACGTGACGACCAAAGAAGGAGTTTCGTTGTCTCAGCCACCACTGTTGGAAGGAACGAACTACAACTACTGGGAGGCACGCATGAGAGTTTTTATTAACTCGCTAGATGAACTAGCTTGACATTTTTCTAAAATAGAATGGAGTCACCAAACTGAGGATGCAGAATCTAGCTCAAAAGAAAAAGAAAGAGAATCAATTTCGCAGAAACTTAAACTTAAAGCTAAGTCATCATGGACCTCTGATGAATTGAAGACTTCATTGGCAAATTTAAAAGCATTGAATGCTATCTTCACAACTGTAGTTTAAGCTCATCTCTACATGTCATCAGTCAAAGAAAACAAGGGATATTTTGCAGACAGTGCATGAAGGAACACGTTGTGTACGTGAGTTCAAACTACAAATGTTAGCTACAAGGTTCGAAGAACTGAAGATGGATAAGGATGATACTATTGTAGTATTTAATGGATAACTTAAAAACATTACCATTATGACATATCACCTTGGAAAAATCTGTAAGGAATCCAAATTGGTTAAAAAGACTTTGACATCACTTCCTCAAAGATTTGCCATGAAAGTTGGGCAATAGAAGAAGCAAGAGATGTGGCCACCATGACTTTAGATGAACTAATAGGATCACTACAGACTTATGAGATGACAATGGAACAACCCACAAAAAACTTAGTAAGAGTTGGCTTTCGAAACCTCGTCGTCAAGGATCATTCATGAAGTTGATAGTGATGATGGTATTGAAGAAATTGCATTTATCACAAACAATTTCTCAAGAATGCTAAAAAAAGTGGTGAATAAAAAATCACAGGAGAGATTTGGCAGAAATAGACCTCGGGCACAAGACCTTGGTAATAATCTTGGAACACGAATGCAACAAACCAATCAGCAATTCTCAAGAAATCAAAGTGGTGAAACAAAGCTGCCATGAAGAATTTAATGTAGAGAATGTGAGGGTTTTGGACACATCCAGGTGGAATGTGCTAATACTCAAATTAAGCAAGGAAAATCATATGTGACTTCATGGAGTGAAGATGAAGAAGAGGAGAAAGATGAAAAGGAACTTACCATCAATTATGTGGAATTTGGTGAAAAAGTGCATGATGGTTCAAATACTGATGATGTGTGTTCCAACATGTCAAAGAAAGACAAGACTGTATGTTCCAACATCGGCTCTGACGACCCCTCCAGTGATGACGAAGGACAGGTTGTGACTGATAAAGAAATCTACACTGCATATGAAAGCATGTATGAAATGTGGCTAAAAGTTTCTGACACAAATAAAGCATTGAAGATAGAGAAAATTTAATTGGCTGAGAAGGAAAAGGAGTTGCTAGTTCTAGTAGTAGAACTTAGAAGAAAGATTAAATAATTGAAACTGAATCTAAGTTCAACAACTAAGAGAGCTAAGATGGTTGAGGTAACAATTACCAAGTTAAACACTGGTAAGGCAAAACTAGATGATATACTGATGATGGGGAAAAACTTTGGAGATCGGCAATGAATTGGCTATGACAACCCATCAGGTAGCAATGTGGATTCCAAGTCAGAATTTCAAGACATGAAGAAAAAAGTTATCAAGACTCGACAACGTAAACCTCTTATTTATAGCTACTGCAAGTATCAAGGCCATACTGAGGATCAATGCTTTAAATTACTCAGAGATATCATGAATGGGCGACAACTGTCTGTATGTTCCAACATAGACAATGTCCAACAATCAAGGATGGTCAGAAAGGTATGGGTTCTTAAAAGCAATAGTGCTTGTCTTGTTGCTCATACTTCTCTTATTGCACACTCTAGAGACTCGTGGTACTTTGATAGTGGGTGCTCTCGACACATGATTGGAACTCAGAAATTTGTGACAAAAATAAACCATTGATGGTGGATTTGTTACTTTAGGCGATGGAAAGAGGAGTCGAGTAGTAGGAAAAGGTGAATTACAAATCGAAGGGTTCCCTGTATTTAAAATTGTTCTGCTTGTTAAAGATCTAAAGGCAAACTTGTTCAGTATTAGTCAATGATGTGATGACAATATGAATGTAGAGTTTCACAAAGACAAATGCATAGTGGAACATAGTGAATATAAAGTACTCTCAGGCATTCGATCATCCGACAAATGTTACTTGCTAGAACAACAAGTGAAATGTCGAGTTCGAAACAAGATGAAGGAACCCTGTGGTACAGGAAGCTTGGTCATATCAACTATAAAACCCTGAAAAAAATTGTCAAATTGAAGGCAGTAAGCGGTATGCCTACGCCCACTAACAAAAATATAATCGTGTGCTGACCATGCCAATAAGGTAAACATATTTGATCACCACATTCATCAGTTCAGTATATCACTACCTCAATGAATCTTGAATTAATTCATATTGATTTGATGAGTCCAGTCAATACACCCAGCGTGAGTGGTAAGAAGTATATTTTTGTGTGTGTTGATGATTTTTCCAAATACACTTGGGTGACATTTCTTAAGGAAAAATATGATATTGTGGGTGTCTTCAGAATTTTGGTGATAAAATTACAGACAGAGAAATGAAGTACAGTTGGAAAGATTATCAGAATTCGTAGTGATCTTAGCAGGGAATTTGAAAATTCTCAAATTAGTGATTTCTATGATGAACTTGACATTCAACACGAATTCTCTACACCAATCATTCCTCGACAAAATGACATTGCGGAAAGGAAAAACGGGACTCTTTAAGAAATGACTCGAGTCATGTTGGCTGAGAAATGAATTCACAAGAAATAGTGGGCAGAAGCTATTAATACAACTTGCTATACTATAAATCGTGTTTATCTTCGTCCATTCCCAAGAAAAACATCATATTAAATTTGGAAGGGTATAAATCCAAATGTTTCATATTTTCAGGTGTTTGGAAGCAAGTTTTGTATTCTCATAGATAGAGATCAACTGGCAAAGTTTGACAGCCGTAGCGATGTTGAGATTTTTCTTGGATATTCAACGAACAATAGTGCTTATCGAGTTTACAATCTTCATACAAATGCTTTTATGGAATCCATAAATGTCATTGTGGATGATTCTGATGATAAATAAGTATCAAGTAGAAGAGAATATGAACAACATTTATACTATATTCCACACAGAACAGTCAGCCTGACCAGTCTGACTATGTTGGAACATCCGAACATCAAGACGATCTTGCTGGAATATCCGCTCACACTGCAACATCGAATGTTTCAACACAGGATTAGCCCGAACCGAGCATCAAGAGAACTTGTTTAATCCCTCGGGTAAAATACAAAGAATTTACAGGATTGCAATGTTTCATCTCTCTCATTAAACCTAAAAATTACAAGGAAACTCTACTTGATGAATAATGGATTTCAGCAATGCAAGATGAACTTGGGAAATTTGAATGCAATGATGTATGACATCTCACTCCTCGTCCTAAAGGTGTAAATGTTATTGGCACCAAGTGAATTTTCAAGAACAAATCTAATGCTAATGGCCAGACTACTCAAAATAAAGCAAGGCTAGTTGCTCAAGGGTACACTCAGGTTGAAAGAGTTGATTTCTATGAGACATTTGCACCAGTTGCCATGTTAGAATTTATTCGGAATTTACTTTCTATTGTCTGTACTATGAATTTTACACTATACTAGATGAATGTCAAAAGTGCTTTTCTAAATGGCGTGGTTAATTAAGAAGTGTATGTGGAACAACCTAAAGGATTTGGGGATTCTCACTGTCCACATCATGTGTATCGACTCAAGAAGGCATCGTATGGTCTTAAAACAGTACCAAGGGCGTGGTATGAATGACTTACAAACTTTCTCATTAAGAAGGGTTATTTTTAAGGGGGATTAGATCACACTTTTGTGCTTAACAAATCATCAAAAAATTTGATTGCTCAATTTTATGTTGATGATATTGTGTTTGACTCTACTTCACCATCTATGGTACATGATTTTGTAACCTTGATGCGGCAGAGTTTGAGATGAGCATGGTTGGAGAACTCACATATTTTCTAGGACTTCAGGTGAAGCAAGAAAAGAATGACATATTCAGAAGTCAAAGCAAGTATGCCTTGAATTTAATGAAAATATTTTTCCTGAGTAATTCTCGAGTTGTACGAACTCCAATAGCGGCTACGGATAAATTGTTTAAGGATAAAAAAAATGTACATGAGTATGATTGGACGTCTCTTGTATCTTACAGCTACTCAGCTAGATATATGTTTCAGCTTATGAGTATGTGCAAGATTTCAGGCTGATCCTGAGGAATCTCATTTAACTGTAGTCAAAAGGATTATTCGACATGTTAGTGGGACTTCAGAGTATGGAATATGGTATTCTAAAATTTAAGACTCTCATCTGATTGGCTATAGCGATTCTGATTGGGCTGGTAATGTAGATGATCGTAAAAGCACCACCGATGGTTTTTTCTTTATTGGTACAAATTTGATACCTTTGTATAGTAAGAAACAAAATTCGATCTCCTTGTCAATTACTGAAGCTGAGTATCTTGCTATTGGAAGTTGTTGTGCACAATTATAATGGATGAAATAGATGATGAATGATTATGGAATTAAAGAAGGGTCTTTGAAGGTGTTATGTGATAACAAGAGTGAAATTGATATAAAAAAAATCCAGTACAATATTCTCAAACGAAGGAACATAAAAAAAATCTCACAATACAAGATGTTTGCTTGTGGAATTCATTCCCTGGAGAATGTTTCCCGTTCTTTGGCATTTATCGGAAGATTGACAAAATCTATAGGATTTCTTCATCATGTGAGGCCAAAAAAGACCGCTTTATAGCACCTTCAAAGTGGTTCTCTTGGCACCTAAGTGCCCACCACAGGAAAAAGAGTGACAAAAATTAAGAATTGAACTTACTTCACTCTCCAAGACACATCTTCGAATCATTTGATCCGAGCAATGCTTCCATAAATATGGATCGTCCCACACGTAGGGTTTAACCCCACTTCTCAACCTATCCCTCAAATTTTGAATGTGCTCGGAGAATAGCTTAGACCGAAAGACAAGCGCCTATAGGTAAAAGTGCCAAAAACGACAAGTGAAGGTGGTCTTCTCTTGGTCTTTCGGGGCAATGTCCGGAATACCCATCTAGGAAACAATAAAAATCCCTCTCGGCAAGCCTCTCAAGCATTTTATCAATAAAGGGTAGAGGGAAATGGTCCTTCCTAGTCACCGCATTCACCCTACGGTAGTCAATACACACTTTCTACCTGTTTTGCACACGAGTGAGAACTAACTATCCCTCTTGGTTCTCTATCACGGTCAAACCACTTTTCTTAAGCACGACTTGGATGGGGCTTACCGACTTGCTACTGGAGATGGGGTAGTTCATTATGGTTTGAAGAAACTTAAGAATCTCACTCTTCACTACCTCCATCATCGGTGGATTTAGCTGACATTGGGTTTGCTTCGCTGGTTTGGCCCCATCATCTAACAGATATGATGCACACAAGTAGAGGGACTAATCCCCTTGATATCAAAAATGGTCCATCCAATTGCCTCCTTGTGGCTTCTAAGAACCTCTATCAACCTCCCATCTTGTTCCTTGGTGAGTTTACTCTACATTATCAAGGGAAAAGTATCTCCTTCACCAAGGAACACATATTTCAAATTCTCCGGCAGTGGTTTCAATTCCACTACCGATGCTTTCTCAAGCGATGTAGGTATTCCTACATCCCGAGGTGCACCGAGAACTTCATAAGGGAGGTTGAGAGGTAGCTTCTCAATAAAATCAAACTTTTTTAGTCTCAAGTAAATTTACCCTCAAATAGTGATCATGCAGTTCATTTACATTAAGACTATTTTCTAAAGCGAATCACACAATCGATGCCATCAACCATAAACATATCTTGTACATAATCATGAACAATATCAACAATATCAATTGCATGGCAAGAATGACTCTTATTAGGTAATTTCAAGGCATCACATATGTTAAACTTCACAATTTCCCCATAAAATTATATGGCCAAGCATTTACTATGTACATCAATTGTAGTTCTAGATGTTTTCAAAAAATGGCCTCCCTAACAAGATAGGAGTGGCACGTTTGTCTTTATCTAGAATATAGAAATCGACCGGGAAAAATTAATTTATTAAATTTGACCAGCACATTTTCCACAATTCCCCTAGGGTAGGCATTAGAACGGTCGACCAATTGGATCACTACCTTGGTCTCATGCAAAATTTCAAGATCTAAGGATTCATATAAGGTATATGGAATCACATTGATTGACACTCTTAGATCTAACATGGCATTTTGAAAATTCATACCACCCATGACACAAGGAATGGTAAACATGCAGGGATCATCACATTTAGGGGGAAGTTTCTTTTGGATAAGGGCAGACTCTTGAACACCAATTTTTTAAATCTTCTTACCACTTTTCAATGTTTTATTACTCCAAGGGGTACATATTCTTTGAGGAATTTAGAAAACCTAGGTTCTTGATAAATGACATAAAAGGGGAAATATTTACCTCGCACTTGCGAAAGACCTCAAATAGAGCTTTGTTCTCATCTTTGAGATTCTTGTCCCGCAAAGCCGCCGGAAAGAATTGCGGTGGAAGAACTTTCTCGATTTCATGCTTCTCCAGTGGTTGAGTGGCCACCTCATTGACCCCTTTTCCCTTCACCACAAGCTTCTCTTCTATCTCCTTCCCAATCTTCACAATTTTCTTGGGATCCTTGGTCTCTTTACCACTCCTCAAGATTAGGGAACTAGCATTAGGGGGTTGGGGGTTTAACACCGGTTGTGAAGTGAGTTTCCTGGAATCCCTAGCTTTCAATTGGGCCACGGAGAATGTGATCTGACTAACTTGGATTTTCAAACTCTTGAATCTCGCGGAAGAGTGCTCCTTCACGTTTGTGATTCTAGAGGCGGCTCGGTCTTCCAAGTTAGTCAAAATATTTGTTATAGTATGCATGAGCTCCTCATACTCCTACATCGGTCTTCATTATTGAGAGTTTAATGACCCCTCATTCTTTGGGTAGGATTGTGTGTAGCCCGATTGTTCCCCTAGTTTCCTTGGTTTTGGGCTTAGTTATGGTTGTGACGGCAGTGGTTTCATGATGCTTGCATGGTAGCTGGAGCAGAGGTCCGATGATGCAGCGGTTGGTCCGATGATAGTTGTGGTGGTGCGGAAGCAACGTCTGTGGTGGTTGCCGCTCGTGCAATGCACCAAGTCCCGATGCTCGAGAGCACTTTAACACTGATGCGATGACCCGGTTGTTAGATCTCACAAGCCGCTACATGTGAGGAGGTACGACGATATCCCAGTGGTCAAGCGACGACATGGAAGACTGGTGGTTTTCTGCACACTGAGGTAGGGGTTATTTTCCGCTCACCAATGATGGGTATGAGGTGGTTTTCAGAATTCGAGTTCCACTCGCCAGCCAGCTGCCTAGATCTAGGTGGTGATGGGGTGGGGTTAGGAGTGGTAATGATATTTGGAGGTTATTCGGTAAGTGGGGATGGGAAGGGGCGTGGAGGTTGGAATTTTAAAATATCTTGTAAGAAAATTTTAAGTATTATACGTATAATAGAAGAGCTAGTCTACCGTTAGACCCACCAACGGTTAGACGAATCATGTAAAATCTCGTTTATATAAATTTTATAGTCAAATTGTAATTATTCGTACATTGTGGTGATTTTTTTTAAAGTCATAGGAAGCTTGTTATAATAAATTAAAAACAATCACCAAATCTCCCTAATAGTTACATCAATTATAAAATCGCTTCGTCTAACCGTTATTCAGTTTAAAATAAAACTTTGTGATAATAGAATGACAAAGTCTTGGGAAAGACGGTCTTTCCATAGGTTTATGAAAAGACGGGATTTAATTATAATAATAAAAGGTAAAAGGTCTTTGTTGCAATATTAAAGTTTTATTATGCAA